>JAJJWW010013705.1:0-199454 GCA_023531295.1 Papaver armeniacum
GTATATCTTCCTAATCAAGCTTGTAGGAACCACCATGGTCAAACCAGTTCTAAACTCTTACCCATTACCTAACGGTTTGTTTTAAAATACCAACTACTCTAATTGATAAGCTTGATACTTTGCAGAGGAACTTCAGTGGAGACATAAAGCAAATAAAGGAATTAAATTCATCTCTTGATATGATTTGAATAAGCCTAAGGAATTAGGGGACTAGGTTTTAAGAATTTTGAAGTTTTTAGTAGAACTCTTATTTGTAAGATTGCTTGGAAAGTCGCTACGTAGACTCGATGAACCCTATGTTCAAATATATAAAGTTAAATACTATAATGACATAGGCTTTCTCTACCAATGTAGGCTTCATCGAGAACATTTTTTGGATTTGGAAAGGTATTGACCCATGTAAAGACACTATCCATAGTAATGGCTTCTAGAATGTAAGATGTGGTACCAAAATAAAAATGTGGTTAGATTGCTGGTCAATTGGTTTAGATCATCCATGTAACACCCTGAGTTTTGGACCATGGACAAACTCATATGGAGATCTGAACTCAAGGCGTATAGCCTCCCAATGACACTATTGCATATATGATTCTTCTAATTTATTTTTTATACCAAACATTATTTAACTTTTATATAACTAGAATTTATGCTTATGTATTCATTAATCATCCTTAACAACATTTTAAACCAAATATATTAATTCAAATTACATTTTTAACCAAACACATTAATTCAAATTGCATTTATATCCATACATATTAATTCAAGAATACAAGAAAATAATAACACAATCATTAAACTAACTTTTAGTTCCCACTTCAACCTTCCAGTGAAATTTGCAAGAATGTCACGTGGGGTGAGATGACAGCTCAAGAGAATGCATTCTCATTCTCAAAAAATGCGAAGAAATATTAATCAATTAAAGATATCATGCAACAAGAAATTTCGACACACAACTTCGAGGATTCAATTATATATTAGATAAATAAGCTACGATACCAACTACTTGTTCGACAAATCATCTAGTATACATTTCGATTCATGAGTTTACAATACCAATATTATTTCCAACAAACCAACCAATTCGATTTTTAACTCATGAGTTGAAAATATTAGTAAGTGACACGAGTTTCCTCAATTTTGGCCTGCCAATATGCTAATCGGGTCATTCTAATAAGCCATGCGAGTTTTCTCATGAGTGCCCTACCAATCCGCTCATCTGGGTCATTCCGATAAGTTGCAAGAGTTTTCTCGGTTCGTGCTCTGCCATTCCGCTCTTCGGGGTCATTCAGATAAATTGCACAAGTTTCCTCGGTTCGTGCCCCTCCGTTGAAACATACATATCGATTAATTTGTAAGCCATTTTTACAAACAATACTAGCAAACCATGGCGTAGAAACATTTGGACAGACAACACGTATTTATTTTAAGCGTTTAAGCAAACACACTAACTACATAATCTTATATTATAAGTTTCATGAGGATAACTTGGTCGTGATCGTCTTCATACCCGATACATTTATCCATAATATATCCAAAATTTACACCAAACCAACGGTTCAAACAAAAGATATTGATTTTATATGATCATTCTAAAAACTGGGTAGATTATATCATGCTACCAAAATATTCATGGTAAATTCATAATCGTATGGAATTGAACAAATCCAAAGCATAATGAAAGATAAGACATCAATCTGCAACTTTTTTAAAACCTTAAATCATTTTAAAGTCATCAAGATTGCCGAAACATAGTCGAAAACAACAAAGCGAAACTGTCCACAAACTTCAAAAATCAACCTCCTAGTTCAAACAAACATTCAACTATGAATATGTGGTGACTTATCCTCAAATTTTAACTAGATATACCTATAGAATGTTATATAATAACACTAGAAACATGATCATCATTTGCATACGTATATGTAAATTAAACAACACAAAATCATACGAAATTGAAATCAAGCAAATCACCCAAAGAGAAAGTGATCTAGCATTCCACATTTTTAGATATAAACTCTTCTTGATTCTCCATAACCTTCTTTTCTAAAAGAAAGCCTAGATCCATGTCCTTTTCCTTCCTCCAACTTTTAGTTTTTTCCTCTAGTTCTCTCCCCTATTTTCATTACAAAACCTACTAATACTAAACTAGTAATTATTACATATTTTTTATTTTTTATTTTATTAATAAAAGAAAAAATTACAATAAGTGGGTGGGTAGCTCGGCAATAAGTTGGGCACCCTTTTTGGATAGTAAGACCTACCCTTTTATTTATTTTTCATTTAAATTTAAATTTTATTTATTTATTTTCGTCATATTTATTCACATGTCAAAATGTAATTAGGTGATTATGTTTTCACCCGCAAATGAATTTCAAAATATCTAATCAAATATCACAACTTATGCTAAGGCAAAACAAATGACTCGACAACAACCCAAATAACAAGGTAATTGGATAACTCTGGTAAAACTCCGACTCCAAAAATGATAAATCGTAACATCGGGTATTACAATCCAAAGATATGTTTGACATCTCGCCTCTACTCTCATTCATGTTGTTGAGCTTTTTATTACTAATACTAGAAACTAGAGCGTGCATCTTGTGAATAACGCCTTCTCTACCGATTATGTTACTAAGATTCTAGATATATATGGTACTACCCAGGAGTGGTGTTGGCACTTTAGTATGGAAACCAGATAGAAAGGGAAAATTTACAGTTAAAAGTGCGTGGTTTTGGTTTTGGTTTGGTTTGACCTCTAAAACCGAACCAAAAACCATTGAAAACCCGATTAATTTTTAAACTTAGTTTCTACATTTGATTTACAAGTATTAGATTCTACCCATTAATTTAGAGGATAAATTGAAACCCTAAATCTAATATTTCATTATGATACTCTCCCTCTTTGTCTTTCTCCTTCTCTCAGTCGCCTCCCTTCTCCACCCCCAACTACAGCTGCTGCTACTCGACTTTTTCTTCCGGTCTTCCTTCTTTTTTATTTGTCAATAACTAAATTAAGATATATTATATATCTTCTTTTGATCTCTAGATTTAGAGTAAGCTTTAACTATTCTTGATATTTTATTTTATTTTATTTTTGTCTCAGTAAATTTGGTAAACCAATACTATCGGCAACAACGATTTTTTATCTCGAAATTTGTGTAATTTTTTTTTGTTTGATATAATTATTGGTTAACCAAAACCACTGGGACAAACCGAAACCAACCGAACCATTTGGAAACCGAACCAATAGTTAATGGATTGGTTTGGTTTAGATTTTAGGAACCAATAATTTTGGTTTCGGTTTTGGTTTGGCTAGAAACCGAACCAAAACCGACCATGAACAGCCCTAACTTCAAAAGAGCAAAGTGATCATCTGCAATGGATCACCTTTACTTGCATTAGTCACGTTGTACTCTTTTCCCTTCTTTAGGTTTTGTCCCACTGGGCTTTCCTTGTCAAGGTTTTAATGAGGCAACATATTCAAGTCCAACTATGTTCTAAGTTTTCTTAATATTGTACTCTTTTCTTTAGTTCGGTTTTATCCCTCCGGTTTTCCTCGACGAAGTTTTAACGAGGCAATTAACTTAGACTCGTGGTATTTAAAGATCGTGTTACATGTGATGAACTACATGTAAAATACGAGACAACATGTGAAGTATTACATGTGAAGAGCTATACCAAGGTTTTGTCCCACTCGGGTTTTTCCTTGTTAAAGTTTTAATGGAGCAATTGTCTAAGACACAATAGTGATCAAGAAGAGAGCTACTTTTGAAGACCTACATCCGAAGCACTCGTATGTGAAGTACCAGATATGAAGTTCTATTGGACCGCACAAGGGGAAGTGTTGTAGGGCTTTAGCCCATGGATGTGCGGGCCAATATAGTAGCTAGGGCCTTATTCCTATATTATATATAAAGGACTAGTGAAAACTACAATCAAACCCAATTCAGAGACTTTTCCACCGTGAAACCCACTGAAAAAACTCACAGCGCGCCCATTCTCTGCAATAAAATTATACACAAACCCATAATTCCGTGAAATTGCTGTTTCATCTTCACCATAATGTAATCGGCACTAATCTCACCCCCAAACATCATCTCGTTGTCATGCCACCTGTTTAATCTATACACATCTTGCATTTACATGAAGATACCCCCACAGATTATTGTTATTGTTGGAAGAAACGAAATTGATTTGAATTTAAACTCCAAAACACCACAGACGAGCTCAACATCATTTCAACTCGTACCATCTTCATTCCTATACAATCAATTCTTCCTCTCTTCTCACCGATTGTAGCCCTCAATCCATATCCTCACCATATCGAAGACCCCAAATTCACTCGTGTCATGTTTAAAAATTGAACAATTTAGATGAAGCCCTAAATCATCCGATTTGGTTACACTTCTATAATATATAGAAAGAGATTGTTTTGTTTTTACCTTGATCAAAACTTGCCGATGAAGATCTAGGAAGGAATGTGCATGGAATGAATCAAATTTTTTTTTTTTTAGCTTCCCCGTTAACCGATAGCGCCCACCGAACTCTAAATCAATCGTGATCAAGTTGTAAACGAAGAAGTTCGATTGCATATGACTCGATTAAGAAGTTCGCTTTGGAGAAAGAATCCTGGATCGAAGTTGTCAATAACGAAGAAGAACCCGTTTTTTAATTTTCTAAAAATATAGTCAGTAAGAAGATATTTATAAAGTGCTCAATTAGCCTAAAATGTAATCGCCCGGCTCAATTTAGCCTAAAAAGGCCGCATAACACGTTATGCACCTATAATATCTCGTATAACATGTTATGCAAGCCGAAATGGATGGCTAACCTGTTATGCATCGAAAATATGATTGCATAACGCACTATGCATTGAGAAAATTGTTGCACAATCTTTTATGCATGAGAAAATAGATGCTTAACCCGATATGCATCATTTAAATATGTTCGCATAACGACATGCACCACCTTTTTTCCTCAGATTTAACTAAAATCAACCAAAACAATGGATACATAACTTGTTATAGATGCATAACTTTTTATGCAGACATAACTTGTTATGCAAATACGAAAAATGATTGCATAATTTTTATGCATCCGCATAATGTGTTATATCTTTTTTGGAGGCCGCATAATGAATATGCAATCGTTTTTGAAAATTTTCCCTACAATGACGATCACCTCCCGATTTTTTCTGAAAAACAAAAATTTGATATTCTTGTTTGTACTCGTTGTGTAGCTCTCTTAAAAGATTTCCAACGATATAAAATTTGTAAAATTTCAGGCGCGGATTTTTAGATATGTTATATCCAAGTTGCGCTGCCCAATTATACCCCGAAAAATTAGATGCATAAGGAGTTATCCCGAAAAAATAGTATGCATAACACGAATGCGTATGCATAAATTATCATGCAAACAGTTTTAATAATTTTGGATAATTATGGGTGTCACGGTGATCCAAAATTAATTGGGCCCGACAATGAGAATATTATTTTTTGGGTCTCCCCCTAAATTTCCCAAAGGACTATATGTATGTAACATATACCTTCTCTAATGAATGAAATCTCCTCTCTGTTTGCCTCTTTATCTTTTCCATCCACTGCAATACAAATTGATTTACTTTGTTTTATTTGCAACATTTAACACCAAAGAAATAAAAGCAGAACAACAAACTCCATTCAGGTTATATATAATATGATGTGGAATACACACATGGACAGATTTTCATTGGTGTTGAGACTTGAGCCTAAAGTATGGTTAAGTAGCCTATGACTCTATGTTGTTGTAAACATTGTTCTATATACATAATAACACCTATATATATATATATATATATATATGTATATATATCCTAACCTAAATTATCCTGAATTTCTGATGTACACTATAAAGGTCTGGTAAAACAGTTACTATCTTGGCCATCCTCTTGTTACTGCAGCATCCTTGTCAACCCTTCTTGTTCTCAATATTCTTGCATCGGACGAGTCACTTCTGCCTTTTTCCATATCTACTGGAATCTTCACTCCAACTCCGCATGACCTTGTCCTGAATGAAAGTGACGAACCGTCATTTCCAAGTCCCATTCTGCTTATTTCACGCCTTCCCCTAATCTCACGGAGAGGTACACGCGGGGGTCTTAGGAAAATAGAATCATGCTTCGGAAGTATAGGATGAAGAAATTCAGGCTTCTCCCTAGCCTGTAGAAGAGCAAATAATTTATATGAATTTCACGTGACTGTTGTCCATTCAGGAAATAGCTATAAAGATGCAGAATTACCATACCATTAGTTGAAGGATCACCGACTTAGATTGTGGCTGAGCTTTCTTTTAGCTTGATTTCAAGCTCTTTGATCTGTGCACAAAAACCACACAAAACTAATCGTATCAACTTTATGATGTCCATTAATACAATGTTCAGAGGCTCTGGATTGTTAACTAGTGTGATTGATATAATATGCATACATTTATCAAGTTAAGAGAAATTATCTAATTAGAAGAGTATATGGTGTAGTTAAATGTGGCAGAAAAATGAAGTGTTTACAGAACAAACCTTATGTTGAAGTGCCAAAGACTCCGTATTTTCTCTTGCTTTTAATTTGCTTTCAAGCTCCGTGACCTTTAAACAAGGAAATTAGAAGTGACAATGCATCAGAAATGGTTGCCAGTTTTTTGTGAGAGTGGTGATGAATAATATCAAAGTTTAACATAATCAACCACTAAAGAACAACCTTGTGTTGAAGACCAATGCAAGTTTCTTCTCTGCCCTTCAATTGGTCATTAAGTTGCCACACTTGTTTCTCAGATTGGCTGTGCACCTCCAGCTTTGAATCTATGTTCCTTTCAAGTTCTTTAACTTTTTCATGTTGGTGTTTGCACAACTGATCCTGTGATCTCACTTTGGATTCCAATTTTAATATTTTGCATCTTAACTTCTTTAAAGACTCATCTTTGGACCTGGACTCTTGCGTTACTTTCTCAAGCTTCAGGATATTTAAGGTAAAAAAACAAAAATGTAAGTAACAAAGCTTATACGGCAACTCAACCACTAACTCAGTAGTTCTGAAATCTAACTTCGAAAGGAAACTCACCATGGTTTTCAACTTTTGAAGCTCGGAAGTGTCAACTTTTGCAGGACCCAACTCTCCTCCTGTAACCCTTATTGCAAGTCCAGAACTGTATTTATATATAAGCACCCACTTTCATAATAGGCCTTAAGAAACTTTCAGCGAGAAAGACTCTTAGCAGTTTAAATGACTAGATGTCTAAATGATATTTGCATATCACATGCTTACCCTTTGTTTATCCATGCATCCTCCTTATCTCCAATAGGCCAACTGCAATCCTCTATATTCGATCTCTGCCTCTTTCTTGTTCCTTGACCTTCTTCTCCGTCAAGTGACACACACTCTCTAAACTGATCAGAACCTGAAACACATACAAATACGCATTAAAATAAACATATAACCAAATAATAACAGTAACAATGCGACAAACCTGAAAAATGAATTTATTATAGAACTATTAAAAAAGATCGTAACAGAAATCACTAACGACTACCACATACATAACAACCCTACTCTAAGTTATGAGCTTCTCAAGGCCATGGTCCTTTACAGGTCATATGTATGCAAATTCATATTTAAAGCAAGACAGATAAAAGGGCAAAAGTTGAAGGTATTTTTTAAACTTACCTTCACCCCGTGCAAGTTCAGTTCGACAGACGTATGCCTTCCCATCCTTCAAATTCAGTGCCTTGGCCGGAAGCCACACCCACCTCCCAGACCTTCCTCGCAGGAAAGAACCTGAAAGTTTCAAATGGCATTAGCAATTGTAATCACCTATGGAACATTTCACAGATCAGTTGCAAATCAGCAGCAAAAGATTCAAATAATCTTCAGATACGCAACAACTTGACGAACACTATAGACCTTTATCAAGTGATTATGTTCATAATCCATGGAAGTCTGAATAACTTCAGAAAACAGAACTATGAAAGGATGGAATCCTACTAAGGTCCATGGCATAAATGTATAACCACCAAGCTGTGGCATCAGTACTTCATACGACAAAGCTATACAAACTATAAATGTAAAATCTTCGTTAGGTCACAAACCTCTAGAACGGAACCTTCGCCAATTTGGTTCTCTGTAGATGTTTGGGCTGACTCTTGTGCTTCTCCATATCCCTCACTCTGGGCATTTTGCAAAGCACGTATAGATTTAACCTGAGATTTAGGAGCAGCTCCAATGGTTTCATCAAAACCGGAAGTTTTGCCTGGTTTTGGTTCTATCAGCCCTTTCTCACTATCCCAAGCAGGACCCCAGAGCATGCCATTCACCAACAAATTGCTGTTCTCTACCTGCTTGGACAACTCATGTGGAGGAAATGCCTTCCTCCCTTGGCCTGGGGTACCTTCTGTCTCTTCCGAATTATGTTCAATGCATCTGGTAACCTCCTCTTCTCCACAAACTACTTCAAGTTGTTTTGCCATATTTGTAGCGCATGAATTTGGTTTAGCAATTTGATCAGAGAACATATGACGTCGCTGAAGTTTCCAATAATTTTCTGGACCAGCTTCACTTAATTCCTGAAGCGTAAAGGGTATGGGTTCACCCATGGCAGTAACGGTCGAAGCTTGTGATACAGCTTCTGCTGCCATTCCTGCCGCTTTAATAACAGCATCCCAATTCTTAGCTCTTCTTGTGGCAGCTAAAGCAGCTTCAACCCTCTTTTGAGCTGCCTCCCTAGCGGCAACAAGAATCGAGTCTGAAATGTTAGATCTGTCCTTTCCCTTCAAGATGGATGCGGGAGAGATAAAATTCACCATATTCTTCAGACCACTATGAAGACATTCATCTGACGTCGACTTTCCAAGTTCACATGGAAGAATTAGAACCTCGTCAGCCATAAGTTTGGCTTGCAGAGCAGCATCAGATGCAATCTTCGCACCAGCAGCTGCTGCCTTGGCAACAGCAGCTGCTGCAGCTATCGTGACTGCCGCAGAAGCTAGCTTAGCTTCTCTATCAGCAACCAAACCAGAGCTCTTCTGGATAGCTAGCTGTGTCCACACACTTCGGCTGTGATTTACTGCAGCTGCAGCTAGAAATGATGCCTTTTCTTCCTGCCGTTGAGCCTGATCGATCTGTCTACATGTTTCATCCGACAGGACAATCCCACTCAGCTGCTCTGTGTCCACAGGACAAGCTAATACATGAACACTTAGCCTAGGAGGCGTGGGCGATGCTGTTGTTAAGGAAAAACTACTCGTAGCAGAAACATTGGGATCGAAACTAGATGGATCTTCTGCGATGGAGGTAACTGATGTAGTTGGCAACTGATGACCATCTCCAAGAGAAGATACTGGTTCTGGTGCTAATGTAGGTTGAACCACAGAAGAAATCTGGTCAATCTCCAAAGAAGCTGAACCTTTTGCCCACTGTACAGAAGCTTGCTTTCCCAGTGGTGGTGGAGTTCTTTTCACATCTAATATGGAAGAAGGTGAACGTGCAGAGACACTGGTAGAATTCCCAACACGAGCCCGAGTACTAGGAGTTAAAGCAAGCTGTTGTACCAACCCAGATGGGGACAATGTGGGTGTTATAGGACTTATCATCGTTGGACGAGCACCAACGCCACCAGCTCTGTCAGGTGTGGAAAAGGTATCACTTTGAAGCTGAACCCTTGTTAAAGCAACAAGCCACTCAGTTTCCCACGTACTCCTTCCACCATCTATTTATAGAATACATTTTTTTAATACATGAAAGAGGGGGGGAAATGATGGCAAAATATAAAGATGTAATATAGGGTATAAAAACATACCAGATTCTCCAAACGAGAACACCATACATAGTTCATCAGGTGCGGCTTCTCGACTGAAATAATGAATCACTAAACTACTTAACAATGCCCAGATGAAAAATAAATTGAATTTCAGATGTTGACAAATATAGATGGCTTACATTAGAGACCCATAAACATGTATCTGAGCACGCAATTGCACTTGCTGATAATTCGTGAAAGGATGTTGAAATTCGTGAAAGGATGTTGAAGAAGGTGCACGTGCAGAGACACTGGTAGAATTCCCAACACGAGCCCGAGTACTAGGAGTTAAAGCAAGCTGTTGTACCAACCCAGATGGGGACAATGTGGGTGCTATAGGACTTATCATCGTTGGACGAGCACCAACGCCACCAGCTCTGTCAGGTGTGGAAAAGGTATCACTTTGAAGCTGAACCCTTGTTAAAGCAACAAGCCACTCAGTTTCCCACGTACTCCTTCCACCATCTATTTATAGAATACATTTTTTTAATACATGAAAGAGGGGGGGAAATGATGGCAAAATATAAAGATGTAATATAGGGTATAAAAACATACCAGATTCTCCAAACGAGAACACCATACATCGTTCATCAGGTGCGGCTTCTCGACTGAAATAATGAATCACTAAACTACTTAACAATGCCCAGATGAAAAATAAATTGAATTTCAGATGTTGACAAATATAGATGGCTTACATTAGAGACCCATAAACATGTATCTGAGCACGCAATTGCACTTGCTGATAATTCGTGAAAGGATGTTGAAATAAAGCACAAGCTGGAATCTGGGTATTCAAACTAGATGTATAACCAGTAACTGACTGAATGCTTACATTGCCTTGGCGCTTCTCATTCTTCTTGTTTGAACCATTGCCAGTTATTCCATCCGTAGGTTCAAACAGAGGCAGGATCTGATTTGCAGCTTCTTTCCTTAGATGGGTTGGTAATACAGAATTCACATTAGGCACATCCAGTCCCTTGGATGAAGCAATAGAACCATCTTTATCTGAATTTTGCAGACCCATTTGAGTTGTTAAATAGCCCAATCTGTCTTTTGATATTGATTCCTCTATAACAGTAGTAGTTTGTCCCATAATCATTTCATCTTGCCCTACCGACTTCAGTAACATTTCAACAGATTCCAAGGAAGTAGCCTCAGACCAAACATTGTTACGCCTTGAGATGGAGCATGATTCTGCAGCAGTTGGACAAAATCCTATCCCACTACTTCCTCCCGAAAAATCTTCAATCCACGGGTTTTCTTCTTGACTTTGTACGCCGAGTAAACCCTCTGATCCAACTAAACTATCAAACCTCGAGTCAGCGTTGTCCTCCAGATCAAACTTGGGAAACAAATTTGAGCGCAGGCCTGGAGGAAACTTACCCATTACTGTATCTTCCTGATGATGAAAAAATGAGATTGGTTTTATTTCTGCAGCAAACAAATAACATTGTCAAGAAAGAGCTTCATATAGGATCCACTTGATCAAGTAATCATCCTAATTCCTTGCTATACAGACTTTACATGTATTACCATGCAAGACAAGTGAGCAAAGTTTACACAAAAAAACCTAATTCTCAAAAAAAAAAAACACAACACACTAACTGGATAAGGCATGTGATGAGGTAAGTATCAATTGTGAGTACAAAGCATTCAAAATAATCATAGTAATTATTATTGTTATCACAACGCATTAACATTACACTAAAAGAAGAAAAGGAAACACAAAAATTGGGAATCCAGACAATTAGAACCCTAATTGTCTTCGGTGCAAATTAGCCCACAAAACACTAACTGGATCAGGCATATGATAATGTAAGTATCAATTGGTCAGATAACACTAGAAGAAGAAAAAGAAACACAAAAATTGTGAATCGAGACAATCAGAACCCTAATTACACAATAAATTCAGTAAGTATTCCTGAATTAGTACAATAAAATTGGGAATCCAGACAATCGAGACATATAGATTATTATTTCCAGAGAAAACGAAAACGAAAACGAAATAACAATTACTTACCTCAGTTCTCACCGGAGGAGTCGAAGAAAGGAACGGGATTCGGTGGAAAACCGAATACAGTTTACAGTTGCTGATCAAAGTCGGTCTTAACATAAAACAAGAAAATGAAAGAAACACAAACCATTTACCCAGAAAACACATGGCGGTAAAACTAACCCGTAACATCATCCTGAACCAATAGAAACACTACGCGTGGAATGACAGTGACAAAGTGATGTAAACGGAATGTAAGGTGTTGCTAGTATGATCGTTAAAAGGGATTACTAGTATTTGCTCAGCGACCGATTCAGGAATTTATGACAGGATGGGCTAAATATTTTTTTCTTCTGAATACCGTAATTTTTCTCGACTCAACTGTAATAATGACAAAAACGTCAAAAATACATGACGTGAGCAAGATGCCTTGTGTTGCATTTTTTACTTTAAATCAAGTATCAGGTTTCCGCTTGAAAGTTTTTCATTTGGAACAATGTATAGAATCATATGTATTCACCTTACTACTACTGCAAGACACGGTAACCGATATCAATGCAATACGCGGAGTGGTAAATTCGTTGGGTGATAACACCGGCGACTTGAGTTCGACACTCGTCGGCACCATTACCAATTCAAAAAGAGGGAAGACACAGTAAAAAGCAGAGGTGGAAACATAAAAATAGTTGTGGTTATTATATATAAAGCTTAGAATTTAAGATCTCTCGCAACTCTCTCGACCTTTTTTACACAAGAAAACTAAAATAATGCAATCATTTTGTACATAATTAGCAAATAGTCAGATTTGATAAAGAAGTAAAAAATATATGTATTTTAACCATTAAAATGAAAACTACTTCGTAACAAGATACTTTTTTTTCCTTCTCCCGAGTCTTTGAAGGGCTAAGACAATCAAATGTAGGACTTTTTTTGTGGGACCGTGTTCCTATCTCTTGAACGGCTAGATGTAACTCACGTAATATCACAGCATAAGATTTAAGCATCAAAATGTTTCAAAATTGTAGTTGGGCTAAGTTAGTACTTAGGCTAATTTTTGATTCTCGCCTGGGATAATTTTTACAAAACCTAAAAATTACATAGGCAAAATGAGTTCTTTCTAGTTTTGTGGGGGTGAGGGGCTAGGTAAGCCACCCCCAATACAGTCCCCGTATTTGCTAAAAGGGTTCTGGGTTAGCTGGGAGTACCGTTTGAATAATCCGAAGGTCAGAATCGGCTTTAACTTTTTTATCTCGTATGAAACAGTACTCATGTTAATCCCGATAACCCTCTCTAGCAATCATGGTTATTAGGTTAGGACCGAAAACTGATATGGATATTAATTCGAACTAGTAGAAGTAGTAGTAATATGAGAAGACAATGACAGTACAAAGGGAAGTATTTTTCTTGTTCTTTTTTGACGAGAAAATGGCGAACTTAATTGAAGATATAAAGAAAGAAAAAGAAAGAGGAAAACAACTTGCCTACAAACTCATTGCACTCTCAAAGAAAATTTTAAATCTAGGCTCCAAACAAGTTTTTTTTTAACATCCTTCACAAACAAGAAACCTAAAAGATACGAGTCTGAAAACTATTCAGTCTTTAAAATCCTCATTTTCATATTGAAACGAGCATTAGACAACATCATTGTTGGTATCTGGGTCGAAATCTCTCAAAAGATAAGTACTTTTCTTGTTTGTTCGAACAAAATGAAAAGTGAACTGGCTCGTAAAATTCTTCTTATTTGTTAGAACTGCGGCGGGCTTTCCCCGCCTATCCATGTATATAAATAGGTATGGCCCGTATGAGTATTTTTTTTTAACTGGACGGATTGTGGTATAAGAAAGCTAATCAGGGCCTTAAAAATTTAAATGAACTTAGGAGATATGTTATGTCCAGTTGCTATGCACACAGGTATATAGTTCCATCGACGCTATATCGGGTGATCGGCAAACTAGTCGTGCCATTATAGGAAAAATATACAAAGTGATAGAGATGTGAAAGAGCAACCATTTGGATGACGCCAACAGTAGAATATCTCGGTTCCTTTTTTCCATAATCCGAGCTTAGGAAAGGAATGGATAAGAGGACCTTACGGAGAATGTGGTCAGAAATCCATAATAGAGTCCGACCAGAACGACAGATAGGAAAATGTATAGCGATGGAGATGTTAACGGGCGATCATTTGGATGGGGCTGACATTGGAAACTCTACAGACTACAGCTTAATGGTTACTTTTTTGTTAACGACTTTTCACTTCATCAATTTGCTCACACCTTCGACATAAATTTTACACTACTTACATTTTTGTTTAACATACATTTCACTCACAAAATTTTATTTCTCCAAAAACATCTACAAATACATAAAATACCGAAATTAGTACAAAAATAGGTACTAACAGAATATACAATTAAGATTAAATCAAACATAAAAATGTGGCTATCAATCCAACAATCATAAGAAGCAAACAACTTCAAGGATAAAAATTAGTATTGGATAACGACCCTTATATTTACCAACCCCAATAATTAGGGAATCCCATCCATATTCAATGCATACAGTCAAGACTACCTAGCATTTTCGAGAATCCCTATTCTCGTTTTAATTTAATATTTCTCTAACATATTCTCGATCTGGTTTTCGTAATTAATATGAATCGGTATGGTTAATTATTATTACGCAAAACAATGAAAAATACTTGTATGAAGTTTTTTTCCCATACGAAGGTATCCATCATTCGAATTTGCTAACGCCCGTAAATTAAAATCCTTAGGGTCAAGTGACTTTTTGTTCAGGACTTTGACCTCAAATATTCAGTGCACTAAAGCGATATTAAACGCGAGGTTCTAATCGACAAAACTCATTAATAATCTTTATCACCAAGTGTCGGGGCATGCAAAATCGACGTTGGAGATCTTGATCAGAGTACACATTGGAAAGAAAATAACCGTGCACCAGCTTCTGATGGAACCATTCCCTCCCTTCATGTATATATCTTCTTGTGAATATTTTTTTTGGATTCAGAGCTTTAGTTATTTGGCTCGAATGTATTAGTATCATAGTATCGTTTAGTTCTTTATCTTCATATGCCTCCTCGAGGGGCTAGGTTCGTGAATTGCCTTAGAGTACGCATACCCAGTTACCTTGGACATCTAAATTCATGAACATGTCCACAGTGTACGCGCACCTTCGCATACCTACCCAGTACGAACTAAAGCAGATGCATTCAGAATATTTTTTAAAATATGTTTTGCATTGCTATGACTCTCATAAACACCTCTCTAAGATATCTTTGAACGCTAAATCATTATGTGTGTGTGTTTCATGATTCAAGTCTTAAGTGTTAAAATGATCACGACTTTGCTTATTAGTTCACAACACATATTTTCCAAGAACTATCATTGTACGCGGTTCTAGTACCCTTGACCATAGTGTATATTCTTATATATGATTTGAAGACAAACTTCTCATGCGTACATGAAAAACTAACAAGAGTTTCATTTAAACAGACAAAGTATTTTCTTGAATCTCAAGTATATTAGCTTGAATTCTAAGCATCCCTAGTTTTGAAAATTTATAAATAGAGAGACTCGAACAACCAGGAAATCAATCCATGGCATTTCAGTGTCCTAGTTGTTTGCTAGAGTCGTCCTCTATGAACCTAGGTTTCCTTTGAGAAACATAATTAGGTTTACGACTTAAAGACTTCACTTAGGGACTCGTGAAACCAGGTCTGACTATATTTACCTTGATAGTTTGTGTATCCCGATCTTGTTCTTTCTATTATCGGGGTTTCAGTAATCTCTTTCAGGAACTAGATTAATAGAAATCGCAAAGTTTTCTTCGTCTCGGACTTTGTGATTCCTCAAGCTAGGTATATAAAACTCTTCTTAATTTATCGCTTTAAGATTATTTTTGAGAGGTGGTTAATAATCTAGGCTTCTCAGCTAACCGAGTGTAAGCATTCCGGATTCGTAAGGTTTGCTAGCTTTATCTATTGCAAACGGATTGCCAAGTCTTAATCTATTGATTTAAAGGGAAATCAAATAGGCTTATCTGTTAGAGTAAAATTGGTATCAAAAGTCTTCACTTAGGCTGCAGCAACTCTTAGTCCGTAAAGGACGTCATATAAGGGAAAAATTTGCGCAGAGATTTGCGAGGTTTAAGAGATGTAAGGAGCACGACTGCAGCTGAATTTCTTAGATGATGAATTAGGTCCCAAATACATTCCAGTTTGAAGTCTGATAGTACATGTTATTGTCTGTAGTGGCTTAATACAGTTCGGTATTCAAATCTGGACAAGGTCCCGTTTTTTTGTTGTTGCAGTTTCCTCGTTAACAAATTAAACTTCTCATGTCTTACGTGCTTCCCTTTCCACATTATATTGTTTATCTTTACAATGGGATAACATAATTAAGTAGTTCGTAATCAATTATATTAGATAAGTCTATCTTAATTGTGATCGCTTACGAGGCTCTTTCTTGTAGAATTCGTATCTTGAAAGTGATAAGCACGAAAGTGCGACGCATTTTCACCCATAAATACATTAGCTGGGACTCATTTTATCACTAATAAACTTGTTTGTAGGTGTTTTTGTGAAATAAGCTCTTATGGAGAAAGTTGCTCGAAAAGTGGTTTTTGTACCCCAGAGGACACATGTTATTCGGACTCTCAATGTTGGTTAAGGGACACCTAAATTACTAAGGGATGATAATCTGGTTTGTTTTGAAGAAAAAGGAAGATTACATTCAAACAGGGCCGTATATTCTCTTGAGATATTATCGGATTTATGTGGAAGATTTTAGAAGAGATTTGGTTGGAATTAGATTGGTATTGATTCTTCGCATCAAAACAGTGGCGGTAAATGCTTTTGTTTCGTAAAAGGAAGGATATATTTTCGGTTTGAAGAAAACAGGAAAGAAGATATTTTGAAGTTAAATCAAATAATTTTGGTTCAGATAATATTCCTGGGAGTATATTTTTCATTGATGGAAAGATTCTGATAGCCTATTTACGTGTAGAAGATGGGGAAAAATCTCCGTAATTTTCAGAAAAAGGAAAGAAAAATATTCCGAGCTAATGCCGAGTAATGGAGAAGATTTCGAAGTAATGAGGGGATATTCTTGGTCTTGTCGAGTATATAAAGGTTGTTTGGGTGTCATAGAGTGGCTATCGAGAGTTTGGGGAGAATTATTAGTTTTCTTTGATAAAAAAACACCATTTGATCTATGAATTATATTTTTGAGTGTGTTTTTATCATGAGAAACTAGACCCCTACACTGGGTCGACGGAGGAAGCCGAACTTCATACATGGGTGAATTTATTTTATTCTTTTTATGACTTTTGCATTTATTTTAAATTGTTTTATGATTTGAAAAATTAGTTATCATTTTATTAGATGGGTCATGCTTGCTTAGATGTTTGATGTCCCATGCTTACGATTTATAACTAATGTTTGGAGAATCTACCTTGGCAAAAATACGAGTCCTTGTTGTTTTATTTATTGAGCTATAATTGGTGAAGAATAAATAATTGAACCTAATGATATGAATGCGGTGGAATCCTAGGCCCAGTAACTCTCTCTTTTATTATTTTCCTTGAACCTTTTAATTTAATCTCAACAACATCCGAGTGAACGACAACCCTTTTACTACTACAACGAACAATCAAGAAACTTCATTAATTTTGGCGCCGCCGACGCGGATTTGTTTTTAGATTAATTTTTAGGTTTATTTTTTTTTTTGATTTTGTACAGTATTTTCTTTTTCCTTTTTATGCGTTTCTTTTTGTATTTCTTTTCAGGGAATTTTTGAGGATGATGACTTCTTCTGAGAAGATGTCACCTGCGATGACGCTGGCGGAATATAAGCGTAGAAAGTCAAATTATCAGGAAACCTCATCTGAGATGACGCTTGCTGAATATATGCGTAGGCAATGGTATGGAGTTTCTGCTCCACATGAGGTAAGTGAAGAATCACATGAAACTATATATGAGAAGTATTACAAACACACACCGCCTAGTTTGGAACAAAGATTGAGAGTTCTTGAATGTCAAAGATTATTTGCTGATGATGATGAATCTGGTAGTGACTCTCTGTTCCAAACAGAACGTATAGATGATTGTGTGGATGATTCGCCTAATTCCATAGATGAATCTACCTCACAAGATCATTCACCCGACTTAGAGGTTGTTTCTAGACCACTAGACTTCCAAAAGTTGCCTAATTTAGGGTTAGAATTGTGTGCTTCTAAAGTATTGTTGGATTACTTTGCATCTAAGTACCCTGAGGATTTGCCTATTTCTAATACCGTGCATGAGCCAGTTGAAATTTTCCCAGTCTCAATAGAATCCCCATACTTTGTTCTTTACGCACTTCCATGTGCAGTAAAAACTTGGTTTAGGGGTAAATTTTGTTGTCTGACGGTTTCAGTGTCCCAATTTTTTCATAAAATAATTGTGAAGCTGTCGTTTGTAAATATTGTATTTTGGGCCGATCCCCAAGTTTTCAGGTTATTAGTTTATGGGGATCCTTTTTGTATATTCCAGTAGGTGTATTTTTATTTTTTTATATTTTTTCATTTACATTTTGCATCTTATGAATTTCCCATCTTAAGTTTTGCGTTGGATGACTCAATTACATTGAGGACATGCAATGTTTAAGTGTGGGGGAGTGGTTAACTTTTTACTTTACTTTTTTTTTCAGGAACAACCTGTTGAGCGAGCTAAAAAAAAAAAAAAAAAAAATGATCAGCTGTGTAGCGGGTCTATAAAAAACATATATTATGATTGTTATGGTTATGACCAGCTGTGTAGCGGGTCTTTTCTTTTTTTTTTCTTCCATGTTATGACCAGCTGTGTAGCGGGTCTCTAAAAAAAATTAATATAGTTATTATGACCAGCTGTATAGCGGGTCTGGAAAAAAAAAAAAAAAAAATATATATATATATATATATATATATATATATATATATAAAATGTGTGTCTTGTGTATGGCTTTTGTCTTGACCAGCTGTGTAGCGGGTCTAACTCTCTCTTATGTTATGACCAGCTGTTTAGCGGGTAATTTTCTGTTTTGCTCGAGGACTAGCAAAATGTAAGTGTGGGGGAATTTGATAAGCACGAAAGTGCGACGCATTTTCACCCATAAATACATTAGCTGGGACTCATTTTATCACTAATAAACTTGTTTGTAGGTG
The DNA here is from genome assembly GCA_023531295.1 of Papaver armeniacum. Lineage (NCBI taxonomy): Eukaryota > Viridiplantae > Streptophyta > Magnoliopsida > Ranunculales > Papaveraceae > Papaver > Papaver armeniacum. The sequence goes on from JAJJWW010013705.1 coordinate 19,013, forward strand.
TTTTTGTGAAATAAACTCTTATGGAGAAAGTTGCTCGAAAAGTGGTTTTTGTACCCCAGAGGACACATGTTATTCGGACTCTCAATGTTGGTTAAGGGACACCTCAATTACTAAGGGATGGTAATCTGGTTGGTTTTGAAGAAAAAGGAAGATTACATTCAAACAGGCCGTATATTCTCTTGAGATATTATCGGATTTATGTGGAAGATTTTAGAAGAGATTTGGTCGAGAGATTTGGTTGGAATTAGATTGGTATTGATTCTTCGCATCAAAACAAAGTGGCGGTAAATGCTTTTGTTTCGTAAAAGGAAGGATATATTTTCGGTTTGAAGAAAACGGGGAAAGAAGATATTTTGAAGTTAAATCAAATAATTTTGGTCCAGATAATATTCCGGGAGTATATTTTTCATTGATGGAAAGATTTGACAATGACCTATTTACGTGTAGAAGATGGGGAAAATCTCCGTAATTTTCGAGAAAAAGGAAAGAAAAATATTCCGAGCTAATGCCAAGTAATGGAGAAGATTTCAAAGTAATGAGGGAATATTCTTGGTCCTGTCGAGTATATAAAGGTTGTTTGGGTGTCATAGAGTGGCTATCGAGAGTTTGGGGAGAATTATTAGTTTTCTTGAATAAAAAAACACCATTTGAGCTATGAATTATATTTTTGAGTGTGTTTTTATCATGAGAAACTAGACCCCTACACTGGGTTGACGGAGGAAGCCGAACTTCATACATGGGTGAATTTATTTTATTCTTTTTATGACTTTTGCATTTATTTTAAATTGTTTTATGATTTGAAAAAATTAGTTATCATTTTATTAGATGGGTCATGCTTGCTTAGATGTTTGATGTCCCATGCTTACGATTTATAACTAATGTTTGGAGAATCTACCTTGGCAAAAATACGAGTCCTTGTTGTTTTATTTATTGAGCTATAATTGGTGAAGAATAAATAATTGAACCTATTGATATGAATGCGGTGGAATCCTAGGCCCAGTAACTCTCTCTTTTATTATTTTCCTTGAACCTTTTAATTTAATCTCAACAACATCCGAGTGAACGACAACCCTTTTACTACTACAACGAGCAATCAAGAAACTTCATTAGAAAGATAGATAACAAGTTTTATACTTGGAAGAATTCACATTCAAATATTTGGACACGACTAGGTTGATCTTGGATATTGATTTTTAAGATCGTCCAAGTACTCGTTTATACAATCAGGTACATGGACTTTGTTATCTTAAGTCTCTGATTATGAAGAGGTAGAGATATAAACTTTATATACATATTGTTCAAGGATCCTTAAGTTGGCCTAGTTGCTATTGTATTAAGTTTTGTCCATACAGGTTGTCGAACAAAAAAGTTGGTGGTATGCTTGGTAACCTTTCCTTTTCATGAAGGATGTGGAACGGGTTTTTGGAATTCTTAAGCGGAAGTTCGTTATCATTTGTAAGTCATTTCTTGGTTTAAGTGCTCATGAAACACACAAGAGTATGATCACTTGCATAATTCTGGTGTAGCATGATAGTTCAGGAAATCTGTCGTAATAAGGATTGGATTACCCATGATGATGGGTTGGTTAGATTGACGGTTGTGTACAAGAAATTATGCGCAAATGACTAGTTACATTCAGAACCAATATTTGTATGAAAGGTTAAGAGAAGATCCCAAAGTGAATCTTTGGGCAGAGTTCGGAAATCTGGCAGGCGTGAGTTTTAAGTTTATTTAATTATTAGTTTAAACCTTCAATTGCTAATTTATTTGTCATTTTTTATTAAATATTATTTTTTATCAAAATATTCAATTGTTTATTTATTCGTGCCTCATTATTCAATACTCTCTCCGTCTCTCCAAAGATGATCGATTTCAAGTTTGCATAATTCTTAAGGCAAGGAGGAAAGAGGGGATAACATTAGGTATTTTTTCCAGTTATATCCTTATGGATACCAAATAACAAAAGTTAGAAAGGGATATCTCTCAAGCTATGCGGCGGATATTTATAAATTTTAAAATCGCTGGAAAACATTTTAAAAGATCTATATAACGAAATTGAAACATAACTAACAAATTATGCATGATATGATCGGACTGAGTTGAGCGCTGCGAATCGGCGACTGACTCGGTTCCAAAAAAAAAATCCCGATCTTCGTCTTTCTTCATTAAATTTTCGTTAGTTTCAGGTGGATCAGGTGAATTAGGCTCTTTCTTCAAAATTATCTGGTAATAATTGGTCTTCACTAGAAGTAACGGATAGTGAAATGGCTCATGAAGTTTCTGCAAGTGGTTCTAAGGTTGTAAACATCTCAGAATCATCTGAAAAATGTCATTCGATTACTTTAATTGATTATAAGGATGACAACAGGTATGATTCATGGAAATTTTCATTGATTGGTAGATTGGATTTTCTTCGAATTAAATTTGTTGATGCAATGTGTATTTTGAGAAATCGGTGGAAGTTAACAGATGATTGTCATTTAATTCCTTCGGGTAAAGGTTTTTTCACAATCAAGTTATCTAATGAAGTAAATCAAAATTACATTAGAAATTATAGGTGGGAGGTTCAAGATCAAGTATTAAGAACTCATAATTGGATCCCTAATTTTAGGCCTGAAAATCAAAGAACTTCTCATGCATTGGTTTGGGTTTCTCTACCAGGCTTGAGTTTAGAATAATGGGATGAAAAAACATTATTCACAATTTGTGATGCAATTGGTAATCCTGTTAAAGTGGATGATGACACTATCAAGTATTCAAGTGGATATGTTGTAAAAGTTTTGGTTGAATTAGACCTTGCAAAACCAATTCCAAACAAGCTATGTATTATTACAAAATATGGTAGTTTCTCTCAAGGTATTATTCTTAATAAACTCCCTAAATTTTGCTCTAAATGCAAGATTGTTGGTCATTTATTATCTGAGTGCAAATTTAAGAAGAATTCTTCTATGGAATATCCCACTGAATCTTCTACTGGAAATTTAGAAAAACCAATTGATAAGCCTCGGGTGACTAAAATTCAAGAACCTTTTGATATTTGTCCTCCTCCAGCAGTGCCTAATATTAGTAATCCTCAATCAGATAATGAGGTTCGTATTACAAATGGAAGGTTTAGCTCTTTACAAGATGATAAAATGATTGTGGAGGAGACTAGTGGGGAGACAAATGAACATGATATTCTTACTCCTACAAGAATTCTTCAAGTGGTGGATGATAATAATGCTATAGAGAAAAGTGAGGTAAAGTTCATAAATGGTAAAGATGGTATTGTATATACTGAAAGGGTCCCTGTAACTTCTTGGTCTAAAGTAGTTCATAAACCTTCATCTTCAATTGCTTCCACTAATTCTGGAGAACAAGATCTCACAATTGTTCAGGTAGCTAATGCTCAAGCTTCATCTAGGACTCAAATTCCAAGCAAGTACAATTTTAGAAAAAAACAAGGATAGGGAGGCACAAAAGGCCTCCAACCCAAACCATGAGATTCTTATTTTATAATTTAAGAGGCCTTAGAAGAGCCAGGTCTCAAAATAAATTATGGGCTCTAATAAATTAGTTTAATCCTTCAGTAGTATGGGTTGCAGAACCTAAAGTAGTTTGTTCTTCTTCGTTTTGCAATAGATTGAATTTACCAGGTATGCAAAGCATGGTAATTCATAATTTAGTCTCAAATAAAAAGGGTAATATATGGATTTTTTGGAATAAAAATTTACCTGCTCCTACAGTAGTGTCCATGTCTAGTCAAATGATCACAGTTGATATTGGTGGTGTTCTTATATCTGGTATTCATGCTCATGTGGGTGTTGTTCAAAGAAGGTTCTTATGGTCAGAGATGAAAGTTATTAGTGGTTTAAATCATCATTGGTTAGCCATTGGAGACTCTAATGCTATTACTTCAGCTAGGGAGAAAATTGGTGGCAAAGGCCCAAATAGAACTGCAATGATGGACTTTAATAACTGCTTAGACACTTGTGAACTGATGCAAGCTCCTAAAACTGGTCTTATGCACTCTTGGTTTAATTGTCAACATGGAAGCAAAATAATTTTATGTAATCTTGATAGAGTTGTTTTCAATCTTTTATGGTTACAAAAATTTGAAGGTTGGGGATATAAAGTGGGATTGAGAGTTGCATCTGATCATGCTCCATTGCTGGGAGGAGGTGCACATATTCCTAAACCACAAAATGCTCCTATGAGATTCCAGAAAATATGGATATCACATCCAGATTTTATGGAAGTGGTGCAAAAATGTTGGTATGAAGAAATTGTAGGAGATCTAGCTTTTGTCTTGCAACAAAAATTAAAAAAAATTAAAAAATATTCTTAAGGAGTGGAATTGGAATGTGTATGGAAATATAAATGTACAAGTTAAGGAGGCTGAAGCAAAAGTGCAAGAAGCTATGACCAATTCAGATAATAATCCATTTGATGAAGCAACACTTAATACTTTGGTGGTAGCTCAAAATTTATATAATTCTAAAGTAGTACAATTAAACACTTTTCTGAAACAAAAGGCTAGGATCAAGTGGATAAAAGAGGGTGCAGCAAACACTGGATTTTTACATGCAAATCTTAAAATCAGATAAGCAAGGAATATGATAAGTGAGTTGGAAGATAGTAATGGAAATATTATTGCTGATCAAAAGCAAATAAATGATGAATTGGTGAAATACTTTGAACTTAAATTTAAGTACAAGGAGTGGAGGAAGTTGAACACGTGTTAAATGGAATTCCAGAGGTGATAACCAAAGAAGATCAGGATATATGATAGAAGCATTTTCAGATGAAGATGAAATAAAAGCAACCTTATTTGATATGGACCAAGACAAATTGCACCAGGTCCCGATGGATTTTCGTGTAGTTTTTATAGAGCATCTTTGGAATGTTATCGATCAAGATGTTGTTGGAGCTATTCAATTTTGCTGGAAAAGAAATTTCATCCCCAAAGGTCTTAACTCCAATTTTTTAGTACTTATTCCAAAAACTAAAGGTGCAAGGAATCCAAACCAATTTACACCAATTGGTCTGAGTAATGTCAGTTTTAAGATTTTCCCCAAAATTCTGTCTACAAGAATGGGTAAACTTATGAACAAATTGGTCTCACCTCAACAAGTAGCTTATGTTAAAGGCAGATGTATTCATGACCGTAACATATTAGCTTCTAAATTGGTAAATAAAATGTCAAAGAAAAGAAGATGTGGAAATGTAGCACTAAAGCTTGATATACCTCAAGCTTATGATTCAGTCATCTGGGAGTTTTTGTTTCAAGTCTTGCCAAAATTTGGTTTCTCAAAGAACTGGTGTGAGTGGCTTCATATATTATTTCATTCAGCAAAAATTCGTGTAATGGTGAATGGTGGTCCTTGTGGCTTCTTCTCAGTTGGTAGGGGTTTGAGACAGGGATACCCTCTATCTCTCATTTTTTTTGTGTTAATGGAAGAAGCTTTTAGTAGAAGACTCACTCAAATGGTGCATGAAGGCTTAATTTGTACAATGGTTAAAAGAAAAGGTATACATCCAACTCACTTATTCTTTGCAGATGATGTGTTCATTTTCATTAATGGATCTAAAAAGAGTATTTTAAATCTCATGAAACTTCTTGAAGAATACCAGAAATGCTCAAGTCAAATTATAAATAAAAACAAAAGCAAGATGTTCATTTATGGTACGTCTGAATTGAGAAAAGCTCAGATTAACGACATAATTCAAATGGAATGGAGTGAATTCCACGATAAGTATCACGGGAGTTATTCTTATAACTGGAAGAGTAAAAGTTTCCACAGTATGGCCAATGGTAGATATGATGCAAAGAAAACTAGCTACTTGGAAAGGTAAGTTATTATCTTTTCAAGAGAGATTAGTGTTGATTAAGTATGTTCTTAGTAGTATCCCAGTATATAATATGGCAGTTTACAAATATCCAGTATCTGTCATAAAAATTTATGAAAGAATCATGAGAAAATTTATCTAGTCAGGTGATGGTGATACAAGACAATATAACAAGTTTTCTTAGAAAAGAGTGTGTACACCTTTTAGTGAAGGTGATTTAGGCATTTCAAGACTTGATGTTATTAACAGAGCTTTTCTTATGAAGATGATGTGTAAAATTAATGATTCAAAAGAAGATTGGGCTTTATTTTTTCAAGCAAAATACAAGGATAAAAATGGTCAATGGGGTACAAAGTAGCAAAAATCTATTGTGTGTCCAGGTTTAAAATGGGTCTGGGAAGCTCTTAATGGAGACATAAGATGGAGTATTGGATATGGAGACAAAATTTCTGTCCGGTTTGACAATTGGATAGGGGACAACACTCTTATTGATAGATTTGGACATAATATTTATGTATCTGAGAATATCAACTCAAAAGTGTCAGATATCTTGTCAAATGGAGTGTGGTATTACAATACTGAGCTTCAATCGATGTTACAAAATCTTAGTCTGCCAGAAGTCCTTGGAGGAGAGGATGTTCTATTATGGAAAATAAACTTAAAGGGAGAATTCACAATTCCAGAGGCAGTGAATAAATTAAGGCACAAGGAACTGTCAGTTAGCTGGTCAAGGTACATATGAAAACCTTTTCTTCATCCCTTTGTAGCTAGCAATGTATGGAGGCTTATTCAGGGAGTGTACATTGATGATACTGAAATGGGTATGAAATAGTCTCAAGATGTTGCATTTGTGAAACAGAACAAGACAGTATGCATCACTTGCTTTGGGAGTGTAATTTCAATATAGAAATTTGGAGGTGGATATGCTCCATATTTAAATTCAATCTACCAAAATCTTTTGATGATGTATGGAAATGTGCCTCAAGTTATAGCCCTCTGGTTAAACAAGTCTGGATAACTGCATCTTGTATCATTCTAAAGGAACTGTGGTTTCGTAAGAATAAGAATTTTTTTGAAGGCATCAAGCCAAATATGCCGAGGTTGTAAATGCGAGTTCGAAATTAGTGCATGAAGGTGGTTTAAGAATTACAAAAACCAAGTGGTGCCAGAATTATGACCAAGAGATAATTGCTAGATTTCAGTTGGGTCTTAGACATTCCAGGTTTCAGTGCATTAAAAAAATGCCATTGGCTTCCACATGAGCAAGGTTTTATAATGTTTTGTTGTAATGGCTCTTCGTTTGGTAATCCTGGCTCTGCAGGATTTGGTGTTGTAGTCAGAGATTTAGCTTGTCAGGTAATTGGAACTCTAACTAGTGGTATTGGTGTAGCTTCAAATTATATGGCAGACGCTTATGGTATCATGTGTGCTTTGAACCGGCAATTCAATGGAATATGCAAAAGATCATTATAGTGTTAGATTCAAGAATTATGCTTGCAGAATTTGCTCAGGGGAAAGTTCCTTGGTTTCTAAATGGGAGATGGAAAATGGCTATGAGAAATTTCAATCAAATAAGGTATCAACACTGCTACAGGGAAGTGAATTTCTCTGCAGATTGTATGGAAAAAAAGGGAGACTCTTTAGCAGCAGGTGAAAGACAACTTCACATGGGAAGACCACAATGTTTACCAAGAATTGAAATGCCCAATGTTGATTACTTTAGGTTTTGCTGAGATTATATTTTCATTTCTTTGAGTGAGTGATGTAGGCTTAGAAATGAGTTTGTCCATTCTTTTGCCTTTGTATTTTCTCTTGTAATTGAATTGTAACAATTGCAATTTAATAAAATATATGTGATTCAGAAAAAAAAAAAATTATACATATTTTTATAATCATATATAGTAACAATAATCCATTAAAAGTGTGATTTTAGAATTATACTGGGGTTTAACCCGTGCCATAATGACACGTGCATAGTTTTTATTTGGTTATGAATTTTTTGACGTATGGATATTAAATAAAATATTTATTAATTATCAAGTTAACCCTTCTTATCATTACAAAAGTAAAGGAAACACCAATAGATATTTATATTTTTTAGTAAGCAAATTTTTTCTCATGTACTCATATGTAATTCCTTTTTTGCATTTTCCACCTTGGCGTTCTCCCAAACTATGCCTCTCATTTCCCGAGTTTTATCCTCAAGCTAGCCATAGAATTATGTCGGTATTAATTTTCGCATTTTCTTCAAAAAAAAAAAAAAAAAGAACCATTAGAAATGGTGTTGCCCTTTCCGCATATCTCATATTTTAGAGACCAAGTGCAAGCAAAATATTAAACTATGTAGGATTTAACAAAATTACAACACCTGAACTCATATGTCTCGAGAATAACTATGTAGATATTAACAGTGTTCGGATCCTTGTTGATTTTGTGTCCTTCTTTAAAAATAGTCTGAAAAGAGTAAAACTCATAATTGACAAAAAAATAAATATACTATTAATTGCATGTTCTTAATATTTTAAAACGTCAAGCCGATGGCAACCATTCTACTCACATAGGATATAATTTTAGTTCTTTAAAATTTCTAGATAGTCTATGTACGTAATCAATTCGGCGGATAGAGTTCACCGAACGGAATATTGGTAATAGTTTGTCATTTTCTAACATTGAGGCGTTTTCAGCATAGTTGGATCAAGAGTTGGCAAAAAACTCTATATTTATGCTTTCTCAGGCGAGAGTAATCTACAATCTAGGGATGGGTTACCTCCCTGGAAACTGTTGACGGATGATTGTTGTCCATTGAAAACCCCACACCGTCAGATAACCGCAGTGGCTAAGTGGAGATAGTATTTGCGGAGGATCAGATCATTACAAGTGGTATCAGAGCTGACCATGGGTTACCTACCAAAGGTAAAAGAGTATGTTAGATGTGTTGTCTCAGGTTAGGGTCTTATGAGCAACAAAGAACGCCAAAGTCTAGGATTTTAGCATATTCCAGAGTCGAGGACGGCTCCAGTTTAAGGTGGTGGTATTTTAGTACTCCGGATCGGCATGTAGGATTTGTCGAATATAATATAGGTAATGGTTTTTACTTTTTAATATCATGACCATTCAAAGCATAATTGGCTTCAAAGTTGAAAAAAATCTATATAGTTAAGCATGCTCAGGAGAGAGTAATCCTAAGATGGGTGACCTCCTGGGAAGCTGCTACTGGATAGCCGAAGCGGCGGCCATGGAAACCCCACAATGTAAGATAACCATAATGGACAAATGAGAACATTATTGGTAGAGGTTCAGGCCATTGCATTCTACGACATTAACCTTCCAAATGTGAATTTATTCGTTGCATAAAAATAATGAAACCATGATTAGCTAGTAAGTCAAATGGTTAACTACTTAACCTAATAACAATAGATTTTACTAATAATAAACTATTTTATCCATTATCGTTGAATAAAAATAAAGTTAAACAATTCATTAAAAAATACGTGAGACGGTGCCAAATTACTCACTGAGCACCAATACTCACTACCATCTCTATGGTCCCCTTATATAATTGCTAGCCAATCTAACCGAGTTTGGTACTATTTTTTTTTCTTTGAGAAAAGTACTTTGAAAACATATTTATAGCAATGTTTTTTCATCCTAGTCTTTGGTAAAGATATTGTAAAGGTTTTTTTTTTATGCAAAACACTTCTAAAATCTATCAACTTTTGAAAGCTTCAAAAGCCTAGTCCAACTTAATTTTAATTTTCTTTTTCTTTTCTATCCCAATTCTTTTTTTTTCTGTAACTGACAAAAGTTATCCCTAAATCTATAATTATTTTTCATTTTCAAACTATATATTATACGATTTCATTAAAAGATTCTTTAATTTATCAACAATAAATACTAAATAATTATTGGTTTTTAAAAGTGGAAATTGAATATATATATATCCCTACGTTTGATGGGTTTTACAAATATCCTTATCACACAATAAATATATCCCTCTCCTTGTACAAGCCCATCAGGGGCCCAATAACAGATTAGGGACTTCCAAATATACCCCTAATGTATATTCAATTAGAAAATCAAATTTCAGTTATAAACGGGAATTAAAACTGAGAGAGAGAGAGAGAGAGAGAGCGAGAGAGAGAGAGGGAGAGAGAGGAGGGGGAGAGAGAGAGAGAGAGAGAGAGAGATTTTCAGAGGACACGGGACGAGCTCAGCTGATTTTTTTTTTATTTGAATCGACGAGAGCTTCAAACAGATTTCGTCTTAATCAACAGAATCGTGAAATTCTTTTTCTCCTTCTTATTCTTCATCTTAATCAACAGAATCAGAGATTTTGTCTCCGTTTTCAATTATTATTAATCAACAGAAACCACTAGATCTGTTTTCAGGAAACAAATTGGTAATGTTGATGTTTATTTGAAGATTCATAAAGTTGTTTTTGATGATTGCATGTTCGTTTCATAAATTTATATCTCCTTACTTTTGATTTCAGTCTTTTGTTGTTGATGCAGAGATCGTGATTTATGTGGGTGACCGGTTGTCAGCCGAGCAAAAATAATTTCACTTTCTTACTCACTAAATATAAATGAAGTACAAGGTAAGGAAGAGTTCGTTTCCACAGAGAGGCAATTGTTGTTATGCGATTTTCAGTTTCTAAGGTAACCGAGGGGGGATTTTTGTTGTTTTAGTGAAATACTAAAGTAAAAATAAAATAAAGCAAAGCAAATAATTGGAATAATCAATAGAGAGAAGATATTGGTCACGGGATAGTATCATTCACAAACATGTATTTTCATCAACGATTAGAATTGATATTTTAGTCTCTCGTTTACTAAAATTCCTAGGATACCTTGATCGCAAGTATATCCCGCTAATTCCCTGATTTCATCACAACCACATTAAAAGATGCATATGTGAATTCTTCCTAGAAAGCAACCTAAAGTGTAAAAGCACAATTAGATTTAACTCCCTAAAAGCAATAAGTTCTATGGAATAAAACTAATCAAGGCAATCAAACGTGTAAAAGCACTAATTCAATTTAACCGATGGTAGATTTAACTGAGGCAGAGGTTGGGATGTATGTGTTGGGGGCTATTGAATGTTAGACTCAGTTGAACTGAAGCTCAAGAAAGAGGCTGGTGCTGTTACAGTAAAGATTGCAATGGTTCATGGCAGAGTTGGAGCTGTGGTTCGAACATGTGTTGCTGCAGTTTTGGTGAGATGGTGTTGTAGCTGGCATTGATGCTCAAGACTATGAGCTGTGGCTGTTGAATGATGAATATAACAGTTGCAGTTGGCTAACTATGGTACATGGAATGTTGCTAGCATTTGGCCAAGCAGAGAAGAAAAGTGAGGTGTAAGTTCTGGTGGAGTTGCTACTGATGCGCATGATTGCAGGTTGGACTTAGGATTGTGTATGAAGCTAATTAGTGCAGTGACTTGAGAAGTTGCAGCAAAGAATGAAGTGTTTAACAGGAAGAGTGGGTTTGAACTGAGTTTGTATGGCAGAGAGAAGATGAGGCCATGATGCTGCTAACTGAATTAGTGGCTGGTTTAAGTCATGAGTTTGAGATGTCTTGGTGATAGCAAATTGCAGGTGATGGAAATTGCGGTTGGGGTGAGGCTTAGATGAATTGATGCTACAGTATGTTAAAATGCAGAGATTGTGGTGCTGCAATGCAAGGATGGAAGGGTGTTACTTCAAGAAACTGAGCATGGGAATGTCAGTTGTCGCGGATGTGTGATGATAATTGGCTGAAGAAGGAATGGAGTTGTGATGCACCACAATGGTGAAACACAGAGGATATGGCCTGTGCAACCCAACCCATTCAGCCTTGACCAGTAAGCTCACTCAGCCAAGTCAGATGCTGAATCGGTTTTAACTCAGATGACTCATCATGACTCGGTCTGACTTCCCGAGTTGACCCGACTGACTCTCTGGATCGTTTGACTCGGCCTGACTTTCCGAGTTGAATCGTTGACCGGTGACCGGGTGGACTTTGCCGGTCACCTGAGCCGTTTTCCGGTCACTTCTCCGGCCAATTTCCGGCCATAATACCAGATTTCCGACGATCACTTTTGGGTAGGGGCGAGCATGGGCCGGTATGGACCGGTTTTCGCCTCATCCGCATCCAATCCATTGCACTACGGATTTCAAATTTGGCATCCGCATCCAATCCATATCCAACGGTTTTGCACCCGATGGATGCACGGATGGACGGATTGGATGCGGATAATCCAATGGATTTGTTTTCGTTAAAATTTATAATAAAGAAAATAAAGCTAACACAGATGACTCCTTATAAAACCTACATATCCTATATATGTATACAAATATAAAAATGCCATGTACAACACCCCAAGCAAACATCTTAAAAATTCCTAAATGATCCATAGTATTTTCTAGAACTATATAAATGCTCTTAATTTAACGGATATGGATGTCCAACGGATTTTCAAGGTTCCATCCGGGCCCGATCCGTTATCCGTTGGATTTCAAAAATTCCATCCGCATCCAACCCATTAACGAACGGTCCGGACATCCATCCGCAAATGAACGGTTGGTCCCGGTTAAATCCGCGGATTACGGGCCAAATGCTCACCCCTACTTTTGGGGTATATTTTCACATGGGTTTTCCTCACACATGGGCTTGGTGGACCACATGGGCTTTGGGCTATGAAGACCTAATTTTAGAAGTTGGAGAAAAGCTAAAAAAGGAAAAAATTTCTACAACTTTTGGACATCACGTTTTATTCTTGGAACTTTGGAGAGCCGCTTTTGTTTACGCTTCTAGAGTTTGCTTTTGTTCATCTTCTTCTATTCAATTAATATTTTATGATAAACTCCACAGCTATGAGTAGCTAAACAATTATTATTGGTTATGGGATAAAGTTGATTTCTCAACATGTTATATGATTCAATAAATTAGTTTTGTCTCAATATTTTATTGTGTATGATTCATTATTAATATTGTCATATGATTTGATTGTTTGTTTGGTTGAGTCCGGAATCAATCCGATTTACATTCATCTCTATTGGTAGATTAGGGTTTTCAATACGAAATAGTTGTTTATCCCCGATTCTAAGTAGCATAGTGTGGTTATTACTTGTAGTGATACATCTTTATAATTGCATAGTGGTGCTCAAGAAGAAGGAGAAGCCGAAAAGAAAAAACCTCCTCGAAAGAAAGCGAAACACCTTGTCCCAGATGAACTGAAGGTGAAGGATATTCCAGAAGGTGTAATCCTTGGGCTGCCGGAGGATAGAGGAGAATTGTTATTTGGATACAAAGAATCCTGGGCCAGAGAATATATGAAACTGAGGTAATGATCGTATCCATTTTATTAACCTATTATGTTTTTCTTCGTAATACACTTAAGGGTTATAGTTTTAGGTTATTCTAATTTTATTTTTTAACTTGTCATGTGTTTAATAGTATCATTCCGATGCGGTTCGTTTACTCAAAGCGACCGCCGCACCAACAAAAATGCTAGATTGGCCTTTGAAGGATGAATGTGAAAGGTTCAAGACCATTATTACAAATTCAGGGTTGGTTGTTGCTGCGGAGAACTCAATGTTGGAACATGACCGGGTGGCTATATCGGCGTTTGTGGAGAGACTTTATCCTGAAACCGACACCTTCCATATGCCGTTTGGGGAGATGACGATAACCCCATATGATGTTGAGCAGATTATTAAACTCCCCGTCCATGGCAAGGGTGTTAGGGCTGAGTTCACTAAGCAGTTGGAATGGAGGAAACTTTATGATCTGACTAAGAAGTGTTTGGGTTGGGATGAAGAAACATCAACAACTGAGTTCAAAAGATGCATGAAGTATAGAAATAGACAGTTCAACATGGGTACTCTGATGGATATGTTCAAGGGCACCAAGGATAAAGAAGATAAATGAACTTTAACGGACGAGCAAGTCAACCACGCGGCCACCGCATATCTCCTATGTGTATTGGGATGTGTCATTTTCCCCAATGCCAGTGGCAATCGGGTCGACGCCAACCTTTTACAACTTCTGGATCCTCTCGATAAAGTGCATGAGTACTCTTGGGGCACGGCATGCCATGCGTGGTTGATGGAAGAGTTGAGAAAGACGTCGAGGCTTGGAATTAGCCAAGTGGCCGGGAACGTGAGTCTACTACATGTATTGTTTATTAACTCTACATATTTGGTTATTTTTTTTATTTTTATACCATTGAAGAATCAATTTCCTAATACTTGCAAAAATGAAAATATAGACATGGATCTACGACCACATCCCTATCTTGGGATTGGCCATTAAAAACCCGGCGTGGGAGAAAGGTGACCCTATATGAACAAAGTACGTCTTCGATGACAACCATTCTAGGACGAAGGAGCAGCAGCTGATTCGTTTGAGGGAGATTTTGGACTCACTTAATGCCCAAGACGTATGCTTTGATCCATACAAGGAAGACCGAGCTGCTGGACATATCGCATGTCGGTCCGATTTGGCACTTTATTTTGGACCGTTGTGGCACCCCACAGGATATGTGATGTACAATGCCTCAAGGGTGATGCGACAACACGGTTTTGTACAAGGTATACCAAAGGAGCAAATCCATGGCAATTTCACTTTGGATCTGGAGCACTGCAAGTCTGATAAAGATTCTATCACGGTGGTTCACAAGGGTTCACCATCCTGTAAATTCCATTGGGATAGAAGGGCGCATTACTTGATCAACCAAGGAAGGGCAGCCAACCAAGGTTTTGTAAATGCTCCCAACTATATGGATTGGTACCGGAATGTTTCTCATCTTCGTGTAATCCGTGATCTTAAAGCAAAGCCCGATTCGTACAAGAGTATCCTCAAAGAGAAACCTGCGGGTTTTGATAGATTGGTACGTATTGTTTTATTAATTTAGTTTAATATTATGGGTCAAAATAGAGTAATAACCGTTTGATGGTATGCTATGTTTTAAAACAGATGAGCAGGTTCAAGCGTTTGTCCAAATGGTGCACTGATTGCATAAAGTCCTGAGAGCCTGTTTCAATTGAGAAGATAAAAAAGCACCAATAGTTGATTGATAACGTTGACAATGAGGAGTATGCATCTCAGTTCGGGGAAAAATTGCAAAAGAAACCTACAACCAAGGTGAACAAAAGAAATCGGGCGTCATCGAGCACTCAAGTTGATGAAACCAATGATGATGTTGGTCCAAGTCGTAGAGGTGGTAAAGGTCGCAAAATCCAAGCAAAAAGGAACAAGTAAACTTTCGATATTGTAAACTCTCGATGTTTTTCGTTAACTTTATGGATAACTTTGTTTATGTTGGATTATGTCGGATTATGTCGTTCTCAAAGTTTGTGTCGGATTATTAGTTGTTACGTTATGTTTATGGATTATGAATGGTTATGTTGCTATGTTTATGCATTTAACGATGACTCGCAAGCGAATCACAAGAAGAGACATGAAAGTGTTGAATTTTGGAACACAATCGGAAGATAATTTTATATATGAACCTACCGATTCTGGGGATTTTGCAAAATATTTTGTCAGAATCGGAAGATTGCTAATATACTTTGCCTTCCGACTATTCTATGTATAAAAAAACTTTGTTTTCTGGAAGCAAACAACACCATAATCGGAAGGTAATTGTGCACCTTGACTTCCGAATATTATTAATCGGTAGTTTTAGGTTTTGTTGATTTCCGATTATTCTACCAAAAAACAACTATGGTTTCTAGAACCAAACAACACCATAATCGGAAGGTAAATGTTATCCTTGACTTCCGAATAAAATAAATCGGTAGGTTTAGTTTTTGTTAATATCCGATTATTCTGTGTGAAAGAACTTATGTTTCCTGGAACCAAATAACACAATAATCGGAAACAAAGTTGACACATAAGATAACCGAATATATTAACCGGTAGTTTGTTTAACAAAATACGCTTCCGTTTGTTTATAATCGGAAAGTTTTTATATTAATAATCCTCCGATTACATTCATTACATAAAGTTCAAACGACCTTAACCTTACAATTTCGTCAAAAGCACCTAAATCCATACTCCTAATTGACCATAAAAGTATTAAAAAAGATCATAACGTCCAAACACCACATAAATTGTCCCTCTTGATCTTGTAACATCCTTCATGTTCAAATCGTTTTCCGTAGAGGTCCATATACCGATGATCAGCAAGATTTCTCTGAAATTACGAATGAGTAACAAGTTAGTACTAACTTATGTTAATGTGAGTCGGAGTTATAAAGATACTTACTCGTTTTTCATACGTCCACCAAGAAAAAGCGTCCCTAACAAATCGTTCTTCATCTTCAAGTTTGTCAATCTCCTTGTCGACCGCCTTCTTTCTCATCTTAATGTCATTGGATGATCTTTGAATTCGATTACCATCTAACGCCTCAAATACCATTAGAATACGGTTCCATAACTGCTCTTAGGATTCCCGTTTGTGGAGCTTGTGAACACGATCACAACCCACGCTCTATAAATAGCACAATCTTCTTCTTCTTCGGCAAAAGCAATATCCATGTTTTTGGTTTTCAAAATTAGAACTGAAGAGTGGAAAGAGTTTGGTGCAATTGGGGTGATAGATATGAGTTTCTTTATATAGGTTTAGGTTCCAACGGCTCTTTTTCTTTTTCCCAAAAACTCCAACGGCTATTTCTAAAATTTGGTTTAAAATGCCCGGGCTAATTTGACGAAGGTTGAATGTGGAGAAACCAATAATCGGTAGGTATTTTAGTTAGAATATTTACCGATTATGGTAGCTTTCAAAATTTGAATTTGGGGCAACCTATAATCGGTAGGTTTTGGAACCAATTTAACGTCCGATTATGGCTACATCCAAATCACGGACCACATGGTTATGCCTGGCTTTGTACCCTCTAAACCTATGGATTTTGGCACATGTTGGATTTGGGGCTTCGTATAATCGGACGGTAATAAGTAATAAACTCTACCGATTATGGTAGATTTCAAAATTCATCACATCAAGGATTTTAGAAAAAACTCATTTTGGGGCAACTGTATAATCGGTAGGTTGTGGAACCTATTTGGCTTACGATTATGGATACATCCAAATCACGAACCACATGGTTATGCCTGGCTCTGTACACTCAAAACCTATGGAATTTGGCAAGGGTTCGATCTTGGGATCCTTATAATCGGTAGGTTGTTAAGTTGTTAACTCTACCGATTATGGTATATTTCAAATTCCCTTACATGAAGGATTTTAAAAAAAACTCATTTTGGGGCAACCCATAATCGGATGGTTTGGTAATATTTATAACTCCCGATTAACGCTACATCCAAAACACGAACCAAGTGGTTATGGCTGGCTGTGTGCACTCAAAACCTATGAAATATGGCAAAGGTTGGATCCGGGGCTCGTTATAATCGGTGGGTTATATAATTCATTACGTGAAGGATTTTAGAAAAAACTCATTTTGGGGCAACCTATAATCGGATGGTTTGGTAATATATTTAACTCCCGATTAACGCTGCATCCAAAACACGAACCAAGTGGTTATGGTTCTCTCTGCACCCCTCAAAACCTATGGAATTTGGCCAAGGCTGAATATGGGGCTCATTATAATCGGTAGTCTTACAAGTTGGATAAGCTACCGATTATAAAAGGGATTATTAGCCGAAGTATCTACACAATAATCGGTAGGTGTAGTTTCAATTTAACCTACCGATTCACCTTTAACCTACCGATTATGGTGTTGGCTACCGATTATATAAGGGCATATTGGCCATTTCGAAAAATCAAAGATAAGGGTAGCTTAGATTTACGTTTGGGTGACCTTTTTTGTCTTTTAGTGTCGCCCCTAATTCGTTTGGGGTCGCCCCTAAAAATGCCAGGTTATTTTGGGCTATATGTAAAAAATTGTGTTGAATTTTATGGGTTATGTTAAATAATATATATAAGAATACGTTTGGTTAGATTAATGACTTATTTTATATGGGTTATGGTTAATAAAAGCATGGACTATATTTAAGAGAAGCCTGTTGAAATAAGAAGGTTTTGTTTTTGACAACTCAATCATGTCAGCTAAGCTTAAGCATATGACGAGATAACAGAAGATTGCTTGTACGCGTGCTGTGTTCTGACCTCTTGCACAGGTGAGGCCATAATTATTTAGTGTACATTTTTTTTTTCCTACGTGTGCTGTGTGTATTGTGGGTTTATTTTCACTGCCAATATGTTTACCTACAGCAGTTGTGTTCATAATTATATATAGTTGTATCTGATTGTATACACCTGGTACCGGTCCTCAGCAGAAGAGTGAGCCGTACTGGTCTGAACGGAGCCCCTTTTGAAAACACGCCAGTAACGTCTCGATTGCGTTTTGTAAAACTATGCAAAGTGTGCACAGTGTGAGACATGAACCTTGAGGGTGTTTTCTTATCAGTGATATTGGCTGGTATCCGATATATTCAGAGATATGCTCCAGAAAAAGAAAATCATATTCAGAGTCATTCAGCGGAAACTTAAGTATGAAGAATTTTTCTTAGGAAATGAGGCAAAACTGGTTAACGTCTTGGGATTCCTGTAAGTAGATAACGTAATGTGTTCTCTAGGAAACTACTATTGTTCCTTACTGAAACTCTGCTGTGAATCCTACAGCCAGTCAAAGAAGCTTCATTGCCTCATAATCAAATCCCTAATACTCCCTGACACGTTTCTATACAACAATCTCATAAGTGTGTACTCGAAATTCAATAATTCAAATTATGCACGTCACGTGTTTGATCAAATTCCTAACCCAAATATCTACTCGTGGAACACCATTCTCTCCACTTACTCCAAATCTGGCCAGCTTTATGAAATGCAAGAAATATTTTATAGAATGCGAAGTCCTGATGCAGTTTCATGGAATTCTGTTATTTCAGGTCATGCAAATTATGGGACGCTAGAGGATTCAGTGAATGCTTATAGGTTGATGTTAAAATGTAGCTTTGTCAACTTGAGTCGAATTACATTCTCAACAATGCTGATCTTGGCTATAAAACATGCTTCCGTAACCTTGGGTATGCAGGTCCATGGACATATTTGGAAATCTGGCTTTGCATCATATGTATTTGTAGGTAGTCCTTTGGTGGACTTTTACTCCAAAACTAGGCGAATCAATGATGCAAAGCGTGTGTTTGATGAACTTTCAGATAGAAATTCGGTAGTTTATAACACGATGATAAGTGGGTTCTTTAGGTGTGGAATGCCTGAAGATTCCAAACATTTGTTTCGTAAAATGCCTGAAACAGATTCAATTTCGTGGACAGCCATGGTTACTGGGCTTACTGAGAATGGATTAGGGAGAGAAGCAGTTGATATATTTAGAGAGATGATATTGGAAGGTTTCCTCATTGATCAGTTCACATTTGGAAGTGTTTTGACTGCTTGTGGGGGTCTTTCGGCCTTAAAGCAAGGAAAGCAGATCCATGCTTTTATAATTAGGACAGGTTATAAGGATAATATATTTGTGGGCAGTGCTCTAGTTGACATGTATTCTAAATGCAGAAGCATACATTATGCAGAAACTGTTTTCAAGCAAATGGCTCATAAAAACATTGTGTCCTGGACAGCTTTGATTGTGGGTTATGGTCAGAATGGGTTATCTGAAGAAGCCCTGAGGATATTCTGCGAGATGCAAAGGAACGGCATTTACCCTGATGATTATACTTTAGGAAGTGTGATTAGTTCTTGTGCAAATTTAGCAAGTGTAGAAGAAGGGGCAGAATTTCATGGTCAAGCTCTGGTTTCAGGTTTGATTTCTTTTATTACTGTTTCAAATGCCCTAATTACCTTGTATGGCAAGTGTGGAAGCATTGAAGATTCGCACAAGTTATTTAATGAAATGCATGTCAAGGACGAAGTTTCATGGTCTGCTTTGGTTTCAGCATATGCTCAGTTTGGAAAAGCCAATAAATCAATTGATTTATTTGAGCAAATGCTAGATAAAGGCATGAAACCCGACGGTGTTACCTTCATTGGGGTTCTTTCGGCCTGCAGTAGAGCAGGACTAGTTGATAAAGGATATCAGTATTTTGATTCCATGGTTAAAGTGCATGGACTTAAACCAACTCTTGGTCAATACAGTTGCATGATTGATCTTCTCAGTCGTGCAGGAAAATTAGAAGAAGCAAAAGATTTTATACACAAGATGCCTTGTAGTCCTGATTCAATTGGCTGGTCAACCCTACTTAGCTCATGCAGATTTCACAATAACCTGGAGATTGGGAAATGGGCTGCTGATTCTCTTCTTGAGTTAGTCCCAGAAGACCCCGCCGGTTATATCTTGCTCTCTAGCATTTATGCGGCCAATGGTATGAGGGACGAAGTGTCTGGTTTAAGAAGAGTAATGAGAGATAAGGGCTTGATAAAGACACCTGGTTATAGTTGGATCAAGTATAAGAACAAGGTTAATGAATTCTCAGCTGATGATCGATCAAACCCGTTTTCAGATAAGATATATGCTGAACTGGATATACTGTATACTAAAATGATCGATATTGGTTATAAACCTGATACGAACTCTATCCTTCACGATGTTGAAGAAACAGAGAAGATAAAGATGCTTAATCACCACAGTGAGAGGCTCGCAATCGCGTTTGGATTGATCTTTATACCTTCTGGCTTGCCCATTCGAGTTACTAAGAATCTCCGGGTATGTGGAGACTGTCATAATGCAACGAAGTTCATATCGAAGATCGTCCAGCGAGAGATACTTGTAAGAGATTCCACCCGGTACCATTTGTTTAAAGATGGTACTTGCTCATGTGGAGATTTCTGGTAATGCAGTTGTTATCTGTTTCTGTTCTGAATTGAAAAAAAAAAAAAAAGCCTTACAGAAAAATACCTTATTGGAAAATACACAAGGAAACAAAGTCTGGTTTCCGCAGAAAAAAAAAAAGAGTATCTGATTGTATACATTATTAGTGATCAACTTCGTCAAGTTCATTGAACTAAACATCAGAGAATCTAGGCTTTATTCACATTTTGTAACCAAAACTATTTTGCTTTGGAAAAAGCTCTTTTGTTTCTCAAGCTATTCTGAAGTTCTGCACCCAAACTAACTTGTAACATTCCGACTTCCAGAGATGAAAAAGTAACTTCCGGATGCGCGTCCAAAAAAGCTATAAGCAAGTGCAATACAACTTTGGGCCGTTTATGGAACTTTTTGGATGGGCCCACCCCATTCCTTTAAACCGGAATCAGTTTCCAGTTTGAGTGCGGAAAAATCGACGCCGTTGGTTCCACGTCATTTGCACGTAGACGTCACTTTCTACATTGGCAGAAAAAACAAAACAAAAGTCTCTTCCATGACTTTTAGCAGGCATCACAGTCAGATTCACCAAGATCGCTGGTAGGGGTACCACATTGTTTGGGGGTTTTGCCAGTCCAATGAATAGAAACTCTGTGTCATATTTGGGCACAAATCATGAAAGCCAAATACTCTCCGTATACTAGTTTTCTTCATGGATACGGAAGGGTTTGGAAATGGGACTTTCTTATGTGAGGAAGTTTTATAGATGGGATGTCAGAGATGGAAAAAGTATTTCAGTCTGGAGTGATAAATAGGTTATAGGACTAGATTCTCCACCGGTTCCAAATGACACCTTCAGAGAACCAGCTAGAATTGTTTATGTTTCCGACTTAATGTTGGAGCATCCTAGAAGATGGAATACTCAACTTGTTACAGATCTTTTCCCAGCTGACATAGCACAATTAATACTTAGAATGCATCTTGTCCAGTATGGTAATGATAAACTTGTTTGGGAACCAAGCAGAACAGGTGTCTTTTATGTGAAGTCTACTTATAAGGCATTATCAAGTCTTACCAATGAATCTCAACAAAGGTCTTCACCTAATATGAATGTTAACTGGAGGAAGCTGTGGAAATCTAAAGCTCCTCATAAAGTAAAATTGTTCATATATATGGAAGTGTCTAAGGAGAATTGTCCCAACTAAAGTCAAGCTTAATAGTTATAACCCTAATATTGATTCTTCATGTCTGAGATGCTCTCAAGCTGATGAATCTCTGTAGCATCTGTTAATTCAATGTGATCACTCCAGATCAGTCTGGCTAGCCATGAATGTCAATGTGGCTACTATGCAAAATCAGAATATTGATGTTGTTGCATGGATAGCTAGATGGTTTCAAGATACCGCTAATTCTTCAAAAGAGGAATGGAACCGCTGGATTCTAACCCTTATGATCACATCATGAATTCTCTGGAAGAATAGATGCTCAAAAGTCTTTGAGAACAAAAACCAGAATTGGTACTTTACAGTTCACTCTATTAAAATTATGGTAACCCAATGTTTAGAAGGTACCCCTATGCTACATCAGGAAGTAATTCAAGCTTGGTCTCCTCCACCACCTAATGAGTTTAAAATTAACATGGATGCTTCTTTTAATCATTATACTTCTGAATTTGGAATTGGACTAATCATTCGTGACTCAACATGACAAAGTTGCGCCATCAGGGGGAGATTCTTCAATGGAGGAGTAGATTCAAAACAAGTTGAATGTCTAGCCATGAAGGAAGCTATATTATGGGCTAGAGAATGCAGCTTACAAAAAGTTACGCTTGAAAGCGATAGTTTGAATGTAATTAACTCTATTAAGCAGGCCACCTCCTCAATTCACTGGATGAATCAAGGGATTATAGATGAAATAAGACACATGCTATCTACTATTTCGTGGTTTTTTGTTAATCATGTTAAGAGATCGGCTAACAATGTTGCTCACAGTATAGCTAAGACTTCTAGGATTGACAGATCCTCTTTTGATTATACTTGTAATGTCCCAGATATATATAGACAATTTATCAGGGCAAAACAATTATCTGTCAATCTAAGTTATGTAAATTAATCTTAGTAATGAAAGGTGTTTTGCAAAAAAAAAAAAAAAAATCCCTCATGGCATGTCGTCACCTTAATGGCCAATTAAACACTAATGGACCCCCCTGTTTGCTGCAAAAGCATTAAGGAGATGCCATATCATGGAGGAAAACGATGGGGGGTGTGAGTGAGGGTACGTAGCAGGGTCGGCTTTTTAGGGAATCACGTGAAACGAGAAAAGAAACAAAAGCCAAGTAAAGTCCGTGTTTTTCATTCCTCTGTGTTCTTTTCTAAAGTTTGTTCTGTTCTCGCGTTGGATTATAAGAAGGTAATGTGATTGCCATAAAACAAGGTCTAGGTTATGAGTTTTAGCTATGAGTTCTGGAAAAAAAAATCATTGGGCTAAGTCTACATCTAGATTGGCAGCTAGGACAACCTGTTAGAGCATTGCTCGGTCAAACTCACATGCGTTGTTATCTCAAGCATGTTTGTCAATGTTAGTGATCAAAACTATAAGTCTTGATTTCTAGCCTATGTAGCTAAAGGTCTCGGACTAGGATAGAAAGTGTATTTGTGCTCAAGAACTCCATGGAAATCATCATACAAGACGAAGGACTACTCGAGGAACCGGTGGAACTTCATCGACTAAAAGGTATGTGGAGACTTGAACTTATCTGTCACTCAAAAGTCTATTTACTCTATCCCATACTCTTCAGACAAAAGTCGTTTAGACGTATAGACTTTCATTATACATATTTGCTATTGAGTAGAGTTTAATCCCGCCTATCTATTTCTCGAAATATGTGTAGGGTAAGCTTTCACTTTAACTGAATTCATCTTTACACAGTAAAAGTCATGATATGTTTCAATCACTGCTGAAATTGCTCCGACGAAAAATGGTCGGTGAATAACGGCTATATAACGTTCTCTGAGAATGTTTCAATGATTGAAATGAGAGTTTAGATTACGTAACCATTGGTAGGATATAAGCATTATTGTGGAAACTGGTAGGCTGGGAAGATGGTCTAAATTATTGCCTACGAGTGATAACCTCAAGTGCACGGTGTCTAGTACGTAAGAGTATAACACTTATCTTTTGAACTTCGTATATAAGACATCGACATAATCGCATGAATGCTATTGTGATTATGTGTATGGGTATGGGTGAAGATTTCGTCCTAGGAAACAATATTTACATTCGTTTAAAGGAAGTACATTCATGAACTTGTTTTATGAATCGAAAGGGAAATCGCTAGGCTTATTGGTATTGTTATTCATTGCATATCTTTGGATTACCAATATGTGAGAGTTAGTAGAACCGATCATAACTTGTTATGTATCTTGGTAAGACTAGTCACAATGCCTGACTTATGTATTGGTATGACTTTTATTAGTGTAACCGATCCTAAGTAATCACATAAGATGGTATGATCGATATTTGTAATTGGTGTGACCGATCCTAGTAATTGGTGTAACCGATCCTAGTAATTGGTGTGACCGATTACAAAAGAATGTGTAATCGATCCTTGTAATTGGTGTAACCGGTCCTATTAATTGGTGTAACCCATCCTGGTAACTGGTGTGACCAATCACGAGTAATACCATGAGAATATGGTAACTAATGTAACCGGTCCCAGTAACCATATTAAGGTAGAACCAATCCTTGTGTTTGGTAGAAACGTAAACCCATGATTAGTGTGTTGATTTGATCAATCACATAGTTCTTGGAAATCAAATGAACCAGTTCTAAACTTGTTTGGAAGTGTAGTATAATCGGTTCCAAGATTGTAAATATGAAAGAGGATTTACAAAGAAATAAGATGTCGACATACTTTGAACATGTTCAGTAACTCTTATCTTTTATTGTTCAAAGATATTCCTTAATAACTAAAGGAGATCCCGGACCTAAATAAGTTGAGAATCTTTTAATTAAGGTTGTTAATTTTATATGCTTTTAATTACCATCAATTAAAATACATATCTATGGAAAATAAAAATTGGTAATGTGCATTTACTAATTGGAGATTTTCTAGTAGGATTTCGGTCAATATTGGACAGAGCATTTCTAGGAATTATGAAAACCGTATTTGGAAATATATTGCATATCTTGAGAATATTTTCGATTTTGGAAATTCCTTGGTGTCCAAACTTCCTTGGTCTATAAATACCCAAGTTTTCATTTCAAGCAAACTATCCTAAGAGCCAGCAAAACTACCTTGTTGTGTTGTTACTGGTGGAGCCGTTTATTCAGAGAGGAAAGTACCCTAATTAGGCGAAATCTCTAACGACCGCTCGTTTAAAGACTTCTGTGGGATCAAGAAGCTCTACGAGTACCGTTGGTGGGAAACTAGTTTAGAGATATTTGCAGTATTATTAGTTTTCCATTTGATTTGATTGACTAACGGTTATTGAACTTTGATTGCACCTAGTTTGTTTATTCTTGAGAATCTTCTCTTCTGATATAAGATTCACTCAAACTAGATCGAAGTGTCGACGGGATCTTTAGAACTGTTTGTAGATCTAAAGACGTCTTGTGATAATCCATTGTTAACAGACTCCGTTCTGTGCGTGATTGATCACAGGAGATTCAATTTGGGGTGTGCAGGTGTTTATTGAAGATTTAAGAAGATTTGAAGACGAAGCAGATTTCTGATTTGGGTTCATAATCTTTGGTGTGCACAAAACTTGATCGGCTGGGATCCAACTATAATCGGTTTATCTTTGATAGATTTGATTGATTAGTTGCGTAGATCGGCATCAATATTTAGTATCTTGGTAGATCATATTATTGATTGCATAATCTAAACTCTGCTACTTTTGGTAGTTGTTGGATAAATTGATCTAAACCCTACAAAGGAGTTTATTGGATTACACAAAAGAGCATTTGTATAACTCATATTACTGAGATTGAAAAGAGTTGTTACTGAACAGATTTGTTGTTCCTTTACTATTTGGAATACGAACCAAAGGAATTGTTCCAGTGCGTGCACTTATTGAATGTTGGAAGCGCAGGGATACTGAAGAAACTAGGTGAACTATAGTTTTAGTTGCTTTTCCTCAACTATACGAAGTTTGTTTGATTTTGTGTAGCGGCTTAATTCTGAGAGTATTAAATTCTGGACTAGGTCCCGGGGTTTTTCTGCATTTGCGGTTTCCTCGTTAACAAAATCTTGCTGTGTAATTTACTTTTGTTTTCCGCAATTATAATTGTTGTTATTATAATTTAAAGTAAATTACACAAACGTTAACTCCGTATTACTTGATAGTGATCCTATAGAGTTTGGTTAAGTCCGAACCTATTATCAAGTAATCACACTTTGATTGTTGTATTGTCTCGATCTCTTATGATTACTTGATAATAGGTTCAGACTTAACCAAACACAGTAGGATTGCTATCAAATAATTAGGAATTAACGTTTGTGTATTTTACTTCTAGTTATAATAAAAACAATTATAATTGCGTAAATAGAAAAGCAAAAGACACAACAATATTTTGTTAACGAGGAAACCGCAAATACAGAAAAACCCCGGGACCTTGTCCAGAATTGAATACTCTCAGGATTAAGCCGTTATACAAAATCTAAACCAACTTCGTATAGTTGAGACCAATCAACTAAATCTATAGTTCACCTAGTTCCGTCTGTATCCATGCGCTTCCAACTTGCAATAAGTCACGCACTTGGAACAATTCCTTTGGTTCGTATTCCAAATAGTAAAGGAACAACAAATCTGTTCGGTAACAACTCTTTTCAATCAAGTGATATGAGTTTGAAAAAAGGCTCTTCCGTTTATCCCAATAAACTCCTTTGTCGGGTTCTTAGATCCATCTACCAACAACTACCAAAGTAATTGTTTAGACTATGCAATCAATACTTTGAATCACAAAGAATTGTATTGATGCCGATCTACACAACTAATCAATCCAATCTATCAAAAGATAAAACGATTATAGTTGGATCCCCATCCGGTCAAGTTTTGTGCACACCAAAGATTATGAACTCAAATAAGAAATCTTCTTTGTCTTCAAATCTTCTTAGATCTTCAATAAACACTTGCACACAATCAACTTGAATCTCTTGTGATCAATCACGTACAGAACGGAGTTTGTTAACAATGGATTATCACAAGACGTCTTTAGATATACAAACAGTCTAAAGATCCCCGTCGAAACTTCGATCTAGTTTGAGCGAATCTTATATCAGAAGAGAAGATTCTCAAGCATAAACAAACTAGGTGCAATCAAAGTTCAAAAAACCGTTAGTCAATCAAATCAATCAAAAACTAATAATAAACTGCAATTATCTAGTTTCCCACCAACGGTACTCGTAGAGCTTCCCAAAGAAGTCTTTAAAACGAGCGGTCGTAAGAGATTTCGCCTAATTAGGGTACTTTCCTCTCCGAATAGACGGATCCACCAGTAACAACACAACAAGGTAGTTTTGCTGGCTCTGAGGATTAGTTTGCTCGAAATGCAAAATTCTATATTTATAGACCAAGGAAGTTTGGACACCTAGGAATTTCCAAAACCGAAAATATTCTCAAGATATGAAATATATTTCCAAATTCGGTTTCCATAATTCCTGGAAATGCTCTGTCCAAATATCGACCGAAATCTCGATGAGAAAATCTCCAATTAGTAAATGCACATTACCAATTTTTATTTTCTAAAGATATGCATTTTAATTGCTAGAAATTAAAAGCATATAAAACTAAAAACCTTAATTAAGAGATTCTCAATTTATTTCAATCCGGGATTCTACTTTAGCTATTAAGGAATATCTTTGAACAATAAAAGATAAGAGTTACTGCACATGTTCAAAGTATGTCGACATCTTTACTTTGTAAATCCTTTTTCATATTTACAATCTTGGAACCGATTTTCCACACTTCCAAACAAGTTTAAAATTGGTTCATCCGACTTCCAAGAACTATGTGATTGATTATCCTATCAAATCACCATTAATGGGTTTCACGGTTCTACCAAAACAAGTTTCGGTTCTACCTCCATGTGGTTACTAGGATTGGTCACACTAGCTTTCTAAAAATTGGTTGACTAGGTACTAGGATCGGGTAACCACATATTTATGGTATTTAACTTATAATTGGATGCACAAGTCATAGGATCGGTTACCAATAACTAAGACTTGTTGCACCTCTTACAAGGATCGATTCCACACACTTGTGATCGGTTGTACCTCTTACTAGGATCGGTTCCCCAATGTCTAGAGTTGGTCATACAATTACAACATATCGATCATACCATCTCAGGTGATTACTTAAGATCGGTTTCACTAATAAAAGTCATACCAATACAAAAGTCAGGCCTTGTGAATAGTTTTACCAATATACATAAACAAGTCATGAGCGGTTATACTAAACACACATATTGGTAATCCAAAGATTTACAATGAATAACAATACCAATAAGCCTAGTGATTTCCCTTTCGATTCACAAAAAAAGTTTATGAATTATACTTCCTTTAAAAAAAATGTAAAACATTATTTCCTAGGACGAAATCTTCACCCATACCCATACACATAATCACAATATCATTCATACGAGTATGTCGATGTCTTATATATGAAGTTAAAAGATAGACGTTATACTTCGTATTTTAATTCCTTAATACTATGTCTAACTAGAGTATAATCATTCACAGCTTTGAAGTTATGTTTTCAATATGCACGACTTGAAAGATACGTTAGGAATGAAACAGTTCAAGTCAAATATTACTAACCTCAAGAGGAAGGATGATGTCGTCGATGTATCTCTTTACTTCTTCACATTCTTCATGTATTCACGTAATACTTGTAAGTCTCATATCCTAGTAAATTTCTTGCTAACATATACGAAGTTGACTCTAGTAAATAATCAAACGACTCTTTAAATGAGTTTTGGTTCACTAAAATATGACAACCAAACTTGACATACCAACGCTTGGTGGGTTTAACCGAGCTATGCTCTAACAATCTCCCCATTTGTTAATTTTAGTGACAAAACTCTTACATCATATGGATAAACAAATTACAAGAATTCATTATACATACGCTTGATTCCCAAATTCAACAGCACAATAACCTATATACATTCAATCCACAAATGCTGCTGTTGACATTATAATAACAAAGCTAATACTCCCCCTAAAGGTAAGATAAGTAGATTTTCAATCCGCACATCTTTGTTATTCCCTTTGTAGTCCATATAACTACAAGTATCAATATGAAATGTTACTCCCCCTTAGTCTATGCTTTACTCTTTTGTTAGATATAACGTTTAAGCACCATTGTCCTTAGTGATACCAAATCACTTGTTCACTCCATATATTTCTCCCCCTTTTTGTCACAAAATGACAAAGGTACGAGCAAATAAAATACAAACCGAAAGGATCTTACAAATCTCAAAAGACTTGCAACCTATAAGAGTTAAGCACGAGGGTTCCACACACCATTTTTGATAACCAATATCAAAACCGAAACTACAAAGTAATTTTGTTTTGATATGTTACCAAGGAAACAATTGCCGAAGCAATTTTCCCTAATAGTTTAGCAAATTAAAAATCGACTAAGCACCTTAGTTCTTTTGCTAAACCAATTGTACAAATACAATCGCTTGTTCGATAAGACCAAAATAAAGATCAAAATTAACTTTATTTTTCTCATCAGGTTCTAATTATTCAAATAATAACTTAGACCTTTCACTTTTAGACAAGACAAATACTAGGTTAGTGATGGACGCATTTATGTGTCTATTTTAGTCTCAATTCTCTGTAATGTTAGTACTCGATTTTGCGCTTATTTTGGTATTTTATATCTTTGTAGGTGTTTTTGGAGAAATAAGCTTTTGCGGCGAAATTGGCTCGAAAAGTGGTTTTTCCGCTCGTGGGAGAAAATTACTATACGGACCCCCATTTTGGATAAGGGGCACCTCAATTACTAAGGGGCATCCACTGGCTATTTCCACCCCGGTTACTAAGGGCACTCCCAGACAGGATAAGGGCACTCCATCTTCACGGTTTAAAAACCAGAATGGCGGGAAAATAATTCTTTTCGCGTGAAGATTATCTGAGTTAGTTGGAAGCCGAGTTTTATGGGATAGGAAGGGGGACTACCTTATGCCAACTTGAAGGGAGGATCAGTACGTGTTTATACACGTCATAGTAGAGCTTCAGGCCGATAAAAATGGAAGATATCTTCTCGGAGAAGGTGCGGGCCCTGTTTCGGATAAACACGAGTTAGATCGTGTTTTTGAGCAAATTTGTTGGAGTTGGATGTGGAATATGATGGATATCATCCTGTTAGTCCAAAACAGGGAAGGTATGGCGGCCAGATTCGAAAAAGAAGGAGTTCCTCTCGAGTTTAGACAAAACAGAGTCTCGGAGAGATACGCGGGATTATTTGGTTCTATTTGTGGAAGTTACGTGCAGATATAAGGCTAGAATATCTTTGTAAGAGTTGTTTCTATCCTAGGAAGATTCTGAAGAACCACAGATGCATTAAGAAGAGAAGGAAAGCAAGATAATCCACGATACTTCCGGTAAAAGAAAAAAACGAGAAAATAAAGGAATTTCTCGAGATATTTGGACGCTGTGATGTATATATAGGCTACTGTGACCTAACAGAAGGGTAGTCGGGAGTTTGGGAACCAAGGAGAGGAATTTCGAGCACCACAGAAGCTCGGAAAACTTATCCAGGGAAGTTGCAGAGAAGGAAGAAGAAGAACCAGAGAACAACACTTAAAGATAGTCGCAGAAACCGTGACCTATAGTTTCAAATTCTAAAGCTTTGCAACAATTTTCCAAAATTATTTTTAGTTTGCAATAGCTCTGTTAGGGTTCTTTGTAATGTGAGTTATGTAACAATTATATCTCATTACAAACTCGATTTTTCTTCAATAAAACACCTATTCAGCCATGCGTTATTATTTTGAGCGTGTTTTTGATATGAGAGCTAAACCCTAACACCTGGGATGACGGAGGAAGCCATATTTCATGCGTGTGGTAATTATATTTAATTCTTTCATGACTTTTTGCATTGATTGATAATTGTTTTATGGTTTTTATCGAATGGTTGTGATTTCAATTGATGGGTTATGCTTAGGTTAAGTCTTTTTATATCCCATGCTTTCGGTTTACAGTCATTGCTTTTCAAAAATCTACCTTGGCAAAGAAACAGAGTCAATATTTTATTATTATTTGACCTATAATTGTCTAGAATAAATATATGAATCGCATGAATGAATTTTATGGTGGAATCCGAAGTCCCAGTCCTCTCGATATTTGTGACAAAACTTGTGTACATATTTTCTTTATTTTTAGTGTTTTATATTTTTAAGTCTGAAATCAAACCTTTACAAGCCCAAGTTGAACGAACTTTACTACCACTTTCTACAACTTTCAAAATCACATCAATTTTTGGCGCCGCTGCCGGGGACTTGTTTTTAGGGTTTGTTTATTTTTAGGAAAAAAAAAAAGAAAAAAATTGTATTAGGGTTTATTATTTTTGCAATTTTTCTTTTCTTTTTGGACTTTGGACTTTTGGACTTTGGACATTATTTTTATTTTTACCCTACGGAAGGGTACCTTTAAATATAAAATGTTTGCAGAGAAGGAGGACAATTACGATATTGTCTCTGCACCTTGGGTTCGTACACTGACATAGGAGTCAGTAGCCCGAGTCGACTACAACCGATTCATCCCCCGTCTAGAACGGGAGGTAAGACTCTAAACACTCGCGAATCCACGGTCAACGAGTTACTGGACTCCTTCGTTTGCATATATGTTGAGGACTTGAATACGACTGCTTTAATTTTCTAGTAAAGGGAAATGCCTGACCATAAAAGATAAGGGTTCGGATTTCATCACTGTTCTCTTCTTGCCCTCCTTAGGAACACGTAACCTACGCGAACCTAAGCCTTAAAATTTTGACTAGAACAAGACCGATAGGGTAACGAGCTTAATAGGAAAGTCATTCGAAAAATATTGGTTACTCTTTTAAGCACACTTCGAAGTTCATGAAGGTTTCTGTGAGTTGAATGTGTGACTGCGCCGCCTTGTAATTCCGGTGAGGCCTTGGGTATCAAAGCTCCACTGAGCTTCCCTCGCCTCTATTCAACTTACTTTGACTCGGATTGATTCTAGAGGGGTTTGCTTAAATTGTAACAAATTCCTTTTCGAAGGATTATAAGCTGGTCTAGAAACAATCTAAGTGGAGCCATCATGCTTTTTGTTTGCTAGAAATCTCTAGGTTTGCTTTGGTTGAGTCGGCCTTGATTTGTGATTGCATAGAATCCCCTTCCTTATTATTTTGCATGCCTGAACGTAAAAGAGACGCCCTAGGTAGATTTGTTAAAGAGAAACCTAGTAGTTCTAAGCGTCTCGATTACCTCAATTTAGAAAGTCCGATTTTTGAAGAGTCCGTTTTTGAACGTCCGCTTAAGGAGACAATCCCTAATATTCCGATAGTCCCAGAAATGACAACTTTGAAAGCTTTGTTGAACCCGACAGGACTACTCGTCCCTCGTGTATCAGGTTAGCTGAAACAGAAGCAACTTATGAACTTAAACCTAGGACCTTACAACTGCTCCCAATCTTCTTAGGGAAAGAAAATGAAAATCCCTATTTCCATGTTAGGGACTTTGAGGAAATTTGTAGTACCTTAAAGATTAGAAACCTTGATGATGATGCTTTGAAACTCAGGTTATTCCCTTTTTCCTTGAAAGATAAAGCCAAATCGTGGCTATATAGTTTGGCTTCTGGTTCAATCGAAACATATGAACAACTTACATCTGCCTTTTCGAACAAGTTTTTCCCTAGGCACAAAACATCGTCTATTAGGACGCAAATCTGCACGTTTTCTCAACATGAGGGAGAATCTTTGTATAGGTATTTGGAAAGGTTCAATGATTTATTATCCCAATGTCCTCATCATGGTCTAGAAAAGGTTAGGTTAGTTCAGATCCTTTATGAGGGTTTAGATTATTCCACTACAACCATGGTAGAATCTATGTGCACAGGTGGGTTTGAAAACCAAACAGTTGATGAGGCGATGACATTTTTGAATGAAATCGTCGATAAAACCCAACAATGGGAAAATAGCAAGGAACCCCCGAAAACAATTCTTCTAACTAGAGGAAACGTTAATAGGGTAGAAGAAGGCAAAGAATCAGATGCCATAATTGCAGCAATAGCTAAAAGGTTAGAAGCTTTAGAATTGGGTCACGCTAGTGGTAGAGTGGAGCCTTTTTGAGAAGGCCAGAATAATGAAGAGCAAGCCAATGTTCTGTATAATAATACTAGATTCGACAACCGTCATAAATTAGACCCATATTCAGAAACCTATAATCCTGGTTGGAAAAACCATCCGAACCTTTCGTGGTCTAAGGGCCAGAGTCAAGGTCATCTTAGTAATTCAAATGTTCCCCCAGGTTTTGGTTATAATAAGAACACTTCAGGTCAAGCTCAGTTTCAAAACCCTTCAGAGAATAAAATGACTAGCCTAGAGGAATCTCTTAGTATATTAAGAAAGAGCCAGGATGTGTTAGCACAGAGCCAGGAAATGTTAATAAAAAGCCAAGTTAGTTTTGAACAGAAACCAAGCGGGAACTTTCAAACTAATGCTCAGACTCTTGCTAAGTTAGAACTTCAAATAGGTCAAATAGCTAAGACTTTAAGTGAAAGAGATAACGGAAGGTTCCCTAGTCAAACACAAACAAACCCTAAAGGAGTTCATGAAGTAGGCGAAAAACCATCACATCATTTGAATTCAGTTAGAACCCTTAGGAGTGGCGAGTAGTAGACAATCGGTAACCATGCCCGATAGTGAGCATATTATAGTTCACCCCTCGGGACCATCCATAGGCGAGGGACTGATAAAATCTCTGATGATGCCAATTCGGTTCCCGAGAGGCCCTATTTTATGCCTAGAGCCCCATTTCCACAACTATTAGTACCAACAAAGAGTGAATCCAACTTTAATGACATAATGGAGGTTTTTAAGAAAGTTACCATAAACCTTCCGTTACTAGAAGCAATTATGCAACTTCCGGCTTATGCCAAATTCCTTAAGGATATGTGTACGCGAAAGCGCAAGCTTAGTGTCCCTAAAAAGCCTTTTTAGCTAGTCATGTAAGTTCGATCATTCGAGAACAACACAACTCCTAAATATAAAGACCCAGGTGCCCCTACCATTGCTTGCACGATAGGAAAACATCGGGTAGATAAAGCTTTACTTGACTTAGGAGCTAGTGAGAACTTACTGCCGTACCATGTGTACTTACACTAGGACTTGGTGAATTGAAACCTACCAAGATAACACTTT
This sequence comes from Papaver armeniacum, assembly GCA_023531295.1. Taxonomy (NCBI): domain Eukaryota; kingdom Viridiplantae; phylum Streptophyta; class Magnoliopsida; order Ranunculales; family Papaveraceae; genus Papaver; species Papaver armeniacum. The sequence continues at coordinate 53,000 of JAJJWW010013705.1, forward strand.
GCAGGTTAGGCGATAGGTGCATTAAAATTCCTCGTGGTGTGATAGAAGATGTTCTTATTGAGGTCGACAAGTTTATTTATCATGTGGATTTCGTGGTCTTAGATACCCAACATGTCCCGACCCGCAGAACCAAATACTGTGATTTTAGGTCGCCCATTTTTAGCTACATCTAATGCGATCATAAAGCATCGAAATGGTATTATGAATCTATCTTTTGGTAATATGACTATTGAGTTGAATATTTTTAATGTCAATAAGCCGCATTTCGAGCTAGATGACACGTGCATTGAAGAGGTGAACATGATAGGAACCTTAGTTCAAGAGTCATTACCAAACATCATATCGGAAGATCCATTAGAGAGTTGTCTAGCCCATTTTAGCATGGATTTCGATGATGATAGCAACATTGAACAAGTAAATGCTCTGTCGGATTCTATTCCTATGTTAGATACGAGATACATGGAAAGCTAGGTTTGAACCATTATTAGCTTTCGAGTCTACCTTAATCCCTTGTTTAGAAGAGCCTCCTAAGTTGGACCCTAACTATGCATTTTTAGGCCCATCCGAGACTTTCCACGTTATTATAGCTTCCGATGTGGATAGTGATCGGGAGAGTAGGCCGGTGATCGTGCTTCAAGACAATAAGGAAACTTTAGGGTGGACCATAGAGGATATTAAGGACATAAGTCCTACCTTGTGTATGCATCAGATGCATTTAGAGGATGAACCACCTGATTATAACTTAGATAAAGCAATTGACCTTTTTCAGGAACCTGATGGTCTAGAAGTTAGGAATATTGTGACTAGTCTATTTAGAGACACCCAAAATTCTAAGTTTGGGGGTGGACTTGGAATATATGCCTCTACCATTTCACAAGAGTATCTTCATAGAGCAATTCAATTGTTAGAAATCCATCCTCTGGTTGATGTGGTTTATCCACTGTGATACCCAGATTGACTTTGTTTTCCCACCAAATATTTTTCAACCAATTGTGGGAACGTATGAGTTTCAAATGTGTCAGACTGAGCCTAAGTACTTTAGGAGATTAGTATCGACACATTTTCTTATGATTGACCGCCAGTTTCATTGTGGTCAATTGTGTGAGTCAAAACTGATTGACTTTGAGGATCCGCAGTTGATGAGTGCCAAATATTGCATATTTATACACCTTTTTATTGGCATTTAGCTCATCTTTTGTGTTCAGAAATCAGATATTATCCCGGATTCTGTATTTTCTTTGTTTTCAAGAATAAATATTTGTACTAATTAATTTTGTGTTTTTAGGTAATAAATAAAGCTCGGAGAAATTGAGGAGCCAAAGAGCAGAAAATTGGAGGCAAGCGTCTATGGAAAAGAAAGCCAAAGCCCACGCGCGCATCAGTTGCAACCCAACAAAGAGCAACCCATTTACAAGACATGGGCTTGAGCAGTCCAAGACCCGGCCGGATCCGAGCCCATCTCTTCCGAGCCGTGAGATCTTGTCCTCCTTCGCATCCGACGGTCGCTCCACCCATCTCATCAATCTTCGCTACTCACGCTCGGCTCAGCAAAATCCCCCATGACCCCATCGCATCGCCCACGCATCGGTTCCCTTTGTTCCAACGGTCGCTTCTGACCTCCTCATCATCCCCTGCTGCACCCGCTCCACACCAAATTGCCCTATGCCTACACCACTTCGACCAAGCCATTTCTCTCCTTCACTTTCTCTTTCTTCTCCCACGACTTGAATCAGAGAAAACACCTTACCTTCACCTTCTTCCCATGCCACGATGCACCCTTTCCATTTGAATTTATTTTAAGGAAATGGTGGCAGCCATCATTACCACCTCCATCTCCCTCATCAACAACTCCATCAACCACCTTTTCCGCCACCCTAGGTTCACCCATCTCCATTTTAGATTCTACCATAACCTAGAAGCTAGGATTGAAATGGTTGAAATTAGGGTTTTCTCCATCAAACAAGCATGGTCAAGTCTAGACGATTCGGAGGAAGAAAGAGGTTTGGGTGTTGAGTTTAATTATTGTTTGCACCCGCGTATTGTGAGAGATATAAATGGATGTCTTTGATGTGAGAGAAATTAGAATTCGATACCATAATGCATGTTTTAGGGTTTAGTTTTAGAATTTTATTTAAAGTTGTTTTAACTCAGCATGATGTTCTAATTCACTTGACTAGGGTGTAAGAACAAACCCTTAATCTTATATTGAGATAATTCATGATTCATCTTTTGTTCTTAATGAGTTTATTGTATTAGGTTATTTGCTAATTGTTGAGCAAATTAGCTTGTGATAGAGTGTACTGTAAGAAGACACTCTATACTAGGGGTTAATTAGTGAAGGCAATTATCATAATCTCCACCTGAAACCTTCAAGGGAAGGATAAGAGCATAAGTAGAATTAGGTTACCTTAGTATAGGATTGAGTGGTGAGTTTAATCACCCTAGTGCCACAAAAATCACGGTTACACTACTCTCATACACTTTGCTACCTTGGATTAGAGACACAACATCTTCAACTTGTCGTTTCGACACCAAACCAACCTTATTTGTGTTACAACATCACACGAAATCAGTTAGTGAACCATTATATCACCCTTGCACACACCACTTCTCCGTAGGATCGACCACGTGCTTGCCCTTGCCTCCAATAGGCCGTGCACTTGCAGTTATACGTAGGAAACATCTTTTATAGTCCTACCAAGTTTTTGGCGCCGCTGCCGGGGAACTGGTAGTGTGCTGTGTAGATCATAGTGTTTTCTTTACTGCATTTCAGTTTATTCTTGTACATATATGCTTTAATTTTTGCTTAACTTAGCTTCAATTTTTGCTTTTAATCACTTGCATCATTGCCCTGTCTTAGAGTAACTTAGTTGTGTACTTTTTAACCCATACTCCATCTGTATTCTCATAACCCATATTTTTGTAGCTTTCACAAATTATAGCATCTTTACATCACTATTTACATTTGCCCTGTGTTGCATCTGTTTTTGCATTTGCACACTGTCACATCTGTTGCATATCTATAGTGCTTCTCAATATAAGCTCAGCTGAAGGCTCTATCACTAGTTCACAAGGAAACTTTGCAGCATACACTAGCTGAATGTTGTTAGGAGCACATCTCAGTCACTGAGAATCATTGCATCTGTGACCATTCCCATGCAGCATTGCCTCCCTTGTTACATTCTGTTGCTTACCAGATTTGGCATTCTTGTGTGCTTAATCCCAGAGAACTAAACCTCTCTCTTGAGTAGCAGGTACCTGTGGAGCAGCTAAAGCAAAACCAAGGAGGAGAAGAAAAGGAAGCAACCAAGCAATTAGTGGATTTGCCTAAACCCAGTGTGATACTGGTGGTATTGTACTCTAAACCCCATTTCTGCCCTGTGTTGTGTGCATGAGCTGTAATTTCTTAGCTTTGTTAATACCTGTGCTATAACCCTCAACTTACATCTGCCATGTGCTCAACTCCAGCCCCTGAAGTTGTTGAGTGTGAGCTGCAGCTTGGATAACCAACTGAGGGAGTGATACCTCTTGCCCTTTACCCTTATGCATGCTTGACTCCGGTGCTAAACCTTGCATTTGTGAGACCCGTTGACTCTGTTGTCATCCATTGGCTAATATGTGCATGTGCATTTGCTAACTTTGTCACTTGCTAAGCCCTCTCGCCATGCTAATATATGTATACTTGTGAGCTTGAACTCGAGAACCGAGGTCAACTGACCTAGTTGACATCATCCGTATTAGCATCAATTCTGCCAATTTGTGTGTGAATGAGTTTTTGCAATTGTGTCATTTACATCCCTGTGTGAATTAGTCTCTGCAGTTTGTGGGTGATTGAATGAGTTGTTAAGTAGCAAGGTTAATGATAGCATCTAGCTTGGTTTTCAAATACACAACCCAGAACATGCTTCACCATTGAGTGAGCACATCCATTACCCTGTGCACATCAAAAAAAAAAAAAATTTGAGTCTCTTTTGCACCTGCCAACAAAGCCGCCGAGTCTTGTGTCAACTCTATCTTGCACATCTTTGTCTTTGTTTGTGATGTGTACAAGTTTTCTTTAAGTTGCCAACTTTGCGCATGTCTTTGTGACATTTTGAGCATAAATCAACCAAGACATAACTGTGTCTTGCTGTCTTTGTGAAGGCTAGCATTAACCTGTGCTGTGTAATCTCTACCAGCAAATTCAAGCATTTCTGTGTGCTAAGTTTGAGAAATCAAGTGTCATTGAGTGTGAGTTGTGATTGACTTGTGCTGTGTTGTTGCATAAGCTACCTGTACAACCTATTCAATTCTTGCATAACTTTGCCGAATCTGGCTTTGCACACAACCTTTGCAAAGCTCGTGCTTGCATAAGCTGCATCTACCCAAAACTTGCCAAACCAAAGCCCACATAAATTGGGCTCTGCACCTGCTGAACTGGGCGTTGCTTAACCATTGGGCTCTGCACTTGAAACAATTGGGCTGGAACCCACCTAGCCTCTGGGCTTTGCACAACTACTGGGCTGTGCATTGGCACATGACTGGCTGCAACAAATCAAAAAGCCATCTTTTGTGTTTATTTGGTGTGTCAATTTTTCTTTTGCTTATACGGGTTGAACTTGTTTGTATGTTAACATGCTAGATGCGCTAGCTAGGCTATGATTGTGTCTTTTAGAGACCAAACAAATCGACTAGTTAGAATCCGCTTGGGACGAAATCGTTAAGCATACCCGGCTCTTCCACGGAAAGCCCAAATCTATCGGAAAGCCCATCGGAATCGAAACTATGGGTGATGAACAAAACCAACCTCGTAGTCTCAAAGACTACATGTACCCAACTAGGGCAAGCCAGCCCTCTTGCATCATTCTCGCACGGTGATGCTTGTCGGTTTGAACGAAAGCAAGCACCATTCACATGCTACCCGTGTTTAGAGGGGTCGATGCTGAGAACCCCTACCATCACGTGAGAGATTTTGAGGATATTTGTGGGACTCTGCGTTTTAACCAAATGCCAGAGGAGTCCCTCAAACTGAGATTGTTTCCTTTTTCTCTGAAAGACAAAGCCAAGTCTTGGCTTCATGCCCTACAACCACAATCCATTAGAACCTGGGATGACCTCACAAAAGAGTTTTTCAAAAAGTTTTTCCCAAACCATAAGACGGCGACAATTCGCCAAAGTCTAAATGGTTTTGTGCAATTAAAAGACGAAACTCTAGCAAAGTACTTGGAGAGATTCAATGAATTATTACTCCAGTGTCCCCACCATGGTTTTGAAAAATGGAGACTCGTGCAAATCTTGTATGAGGGTCTAGATGTTAGAACCCGTACCACAGTCGAGTCAATGTGCAATGGTGCATTTATTGACAAGAGTGCTGATGAGGCTTGGACTTTCTTAATCGAAGTCGTTGAAAAGACTCAACGGTGGGAGTCCATCCGTGAACCGAGAAGGACTACCCCGTAAACAATGTTCATAGAATCGAGTCGACTTTGAGGGAAATGCAAAAATGGCATCTTTGGCCGGAGAATAGAAATGCTTGAATTGCGAGAAAAATGTAAAACCTAATGCCCCTACTCTCAGTGACCAAATTGAAATGGCCACTTGTGCCGCATGCCATAGTTCGACCACTTAGTGGACAATTTGTCCGAGACTTACATGCATTTCAAGAGTCCAAAAGTGAGCAAGCCAATGCATTGTACCATAGGCAAGAGAACAACCCGTATTCTCAAACCTACAACCCAGGATGGAGGAATCACCCTAACTTCTCATGGTCCAAGGGACCTGTACAAGGGGGACCAACAAATAACAACCAAGGATACTCATATCCTAGAAACCCCCAAGTACAACCACACCCTCAGTACCTGTAGAGAAAAAGACTAGCTTTGAAGGCGTGTCGGTCTGTTAACCCAAAATCTTTCACAACTTCAGAAAACTACCGACCAACGTTTCACAAGTCTAGAACTTAAAATGGGTCAAATCTATGATGCATTGAATGAGAGAGAGAAAGGCAAACTCCCTAGTCAACCCCAACAAAATCCAAAGAATGTGTTTGAGCGGGCTCCTCAACCCGCAATGAACCTTCACATATCGGGCGAATGCCATCACCACTCTCCGTAGTGGTAGAGTTGTTGAGAACAATGTAGGTGTACCACCGTCAAGCGAGTCTCACATCGGACTCACCAAGACACACAACACCGCGAGAAAACATCTATTGTAGAGAAAGAATCGAGCATGTTGATAAACCCAAGAATCCTACCGATATAGATGTTTCTTTGCCAAGTCATGTACTGTTGCTCCATTCCCACAACGGTTGGTGCAACAGAAGGGGGGTAACCAATACAATGAGATTTTGGAAATGTTCAAGAGAGTTAACATAAACATTCCATTTCTCGAAGCAATTAGACAAATACCCACCTATGCTAAGTTTTTGAAGGACCTGTGCACACAAAAGCGAAAGCTTCATGTGCATAAGCGTGCCTTTCTCACTGAGCAAGTGAGCTCCATAATCCAAAACAAGATTCCAACTAAGTTTAGAGAACCAGGTAGTCCAACGATTACATGCACCATAGGTGACCATACGGTCGAAAAGGCGTTACTAGACTTAGGAGCCAGTGTGAATCTATTGCCATACTACTGTGTATGTGCAATTGGGCCCTGGGGGAGCTGAAGCCCACACCTGTTACGCTACAGTTAGCGGACAGATCTGTGAGAATCCCCCGTGGTATTGTTGAAGATGTGTTAATCAAGGTTGATAAATTTTTCTTTTCTGTGGACTTCATCGTCTTAGATACTCAACCCGTGCAAAACCCAAGTAATCACATTCAGTGATCTTAGGACGTCCTTTCTGGCGACGTCCAATGCCATCATCAACTGTCGTAATGGTGTGTTGAAATTGTCTTTTGGTAACATGACAGTAGATTTGAATGTTTTTAACACTAGTCAACAACCCATTGATTGTGATGATACCGATTTGCATGAGATTAACATGATTGAGAGTCCGATCCAAGACTCTTTGCCCGACATTTTGTCGGTGGACCCTTTGCAAGCATGTTTAGATAACTTTGACTTAGATCTCTTCGAGTCTAAGTACATTAGGAAACTCACTCGTTGCTTGAATCTGTCCCACACATGGATATTGCTAAGTGGCAGAATGTTGTGGAACCACTTCCACTCTCTGATACCAAATCTGCCCCACCTCTTGACACACCACCTAAGCTTGATTTGAAACCATTACCTGATACCTTGAAGTATGCATTCTTAGGTCCTTCTGATACTTTACCTGTGATTATTGCATCATGTTTAGACACGGAACAGGTAAAGTCAACTTTTAGAAGTACTTAAAGAGCATAAAGGAGCCTTAGGTTGGACCATCTCCGATCTTAAGGGTATAAGTCCCACAATTTGCATGCATCACATAAACCTTGAGGAAAACACTAAACCATCTAGGGAAATGCAAAGGAGACTTAACCCCAACATGAGAGATGTGGTCAAGGGTGAGATCTTGAAGCGCTTGATGATGGTATCATTTACCGGTTCGATAGCCAGTGGGTCAGTCCCATTCAGGTAGTACCCAAAAGTCTCGGCATTCTTTGTAGTTCAAAATGAGATGAATGAACTTGTTCCCAACCGTGTGACCACGGGGTGGCGAGTTTGTATTGATTATAGAAAAGCGAACACGGTAACCAAGAAAGACCATTTTCCCCTTCCCTTCATTGACCAAATCTTTGGAAAGGTTAGCAAAACATAGTCACTACTATTTCTTAGATGGCTATTCAGCTACAACCAAATTCACATAGCACCCGAAGACCAACAAAAGACCACATTTACATGTCCTTATGGAACATTTGCTTATCGTCGTATGCCTTTTGGGCTATGCAATGCACCCGCTACTTTTCAACGTTGCATGATGAGCATATTTTCTGACATGGTAGATAAGTTTCTTGAGATTTTTATGGATGATTTTTCTGTGTTTGGGTCTTCTTTTGATGAGTGTTTGCATCACCTCACTTGTGTGCTGATTAGGTGTAAGGAAAAGAATTTGGTTTTGAATTGGGAAAAATGTCATTTCATGGTTAACTCAGGCATTGTTCTAGGGCATATCATCTCGGAAAAAGGCATAGAAGTAGACAAAGCCAAGGTAGATCTCATTCAACACTTGCCTCAACCTCGTTCTGTGAGGGACATAAGATCATTCTTAGGCCATGCGGGTTTTTACCGCCGATTCATCAAAGACTTTAGTAAAATTTCACGACCTTTGTGCAATCTTCTTGCAAAAGATGTTGCATTTGTCTTTGATGATGCTTGTAAGGAAGCATGGGAGCAACTGAAGGCTCTCCTTACATCGCCCCTATAGTCGGACCACCCGATTGGACATTACCATTTGAGATTATGTGTGATGCGTCGACTATCTTGTAGGAGCCATTTTTGGGCCAGCGAGTAGACAAACTTCCTTATGTGATCTACTATGCTAGTAAAACACTTAATGATGCTCAATTGAATTATTCCACTACCTGAGAAAGAGTTGCTAGATGTTGTGTTTGCATTAGATAAGTTTAGATCTTATTTGATAGGGTCTAAGGTCATCATTTATTCGACCATCTTTGCATTGAGATATCTTTTGTCTAAAAAAAGATGCTAAGGCTCGTCTAATTCGATGGATACTCTTGTTACAAGAGTTTGACCTCGAAATTCGAGATAAGAAAGGGTCGAGAGAATGTTGTTGTTGATCACTTGTCTAGGTTGAATGTTGAATCTGTGATGAATCTGTGCTAATTAGGGAATCATTCCCACGATGAGCAATTGATGCTTGTGTCCGAAATGCCTTGGTTTTTGACGATATTGTGAACTACCTTGCCACGGGTAGAATGCCCTTGCATTGGTCTAAACAAGACCGTTCTAAGTTCTTGGCTGAAGTTAAACACTTCCTTTGGGATGACCCATATTTGTTTAAGTACTTGCCAAGACCAAATCATTAGGAGATGTGTCCCCAATTCGAACAAAGGGACGTCATCTCTTTCTGTCATGACCATGCATGTGGAGGCCACTTTAGTGCCAAGAAAACTGCTGCAAAGATCTTGCAAAGCGGTTTCTATTGGCCAACACTTGTTTAAGGATAGCCATGCATTTTGTGTTGCTTGTGACCGATGTCGAAATTAGGAAGTATCACTAAGAGAAACATGATGCCCTTACAACCCATTTTGATTGTTGAGCTGTTTGATGTTTGGGGTATTGATTTCATGGGTCCATTTCCTAATTCTGAAAGTAAGTTATACATTCTTGTTGTTGTTGATTATATCTCTAAGTGGGTAGAGGCCATTGCATCCAAAACCAACGACCATAAAGTTGTTCTTTCTTTTCTTAAGGAAAACATTTTCTCCGTTTTGGAACCCCTAGGGCAATAATCGGTGATGGAGGTAGTCATTTTTGCAATAGACCCTTTGAATCACTAGTGCGCAAGTATGGAATCACTCATAAGGTCGCAACACCTTACCATCCTCAAACCCGGTGGCCAAGTAGAAGTTTCTAATAGGGAAATTAAGCATATCCTTGAGAAGAATGTCAATCCTTCTAGGAAAGATTGGTCTTTGCGCTTAAACGATGCTTTGTGGGCCTATAGAACTGCATACAAGACTCCCATTGGGATGTCTCCTTACGAGACTTGTGTACGGTAAAGCATGTCATCTACCCTTGAGTTAGAACACCGTGCATATTGGAAGTTTGTGAAGAAGTTGAATTTTGATCTTGATAAGGTTTGGTACCCATAGGAAACTTCAACTCAATGAGTTAGAAGAATTGAGAAATGATGCATATGATAGTGCCAAAACGTACAAACAAAGAATGAAAGTGTTTCACGACAAGCGCATCCTCGCGCAAGTCCTTCACACCAGTGCCAAAAAGTTTTATTGTACAACACTCGTTTGCATTTGTTTCCAGGAAAGCTACGTTCTCGATGGTCAGGACCATTCTTGGTACGTACCGTTTTTCCCCATGGAGCTGTAGAAGTTGAAAACCCAGCAACCAAGAACATCTTCAAAGTCAATGGTCAGAGACTGAAACCATTTCTGGAGCATCTTCCACCAGAAGTTGAGACCGTAGACTTGGAAGACCCCATCTATGTGGACTGATCTAGTTCACTTGTGTACATACTTATGGACTAAAAATCCATCATCTTTCCCTTTGCTTTTTCTTTTTGCTCTTTGCATAGTTTTTATGAGTGCTAACCAACCTTTTTGTCTTGCGCTCTGGTTGTTTGCTTTCAAAGCATTCATCCTCCTTTGGTTTAGCAACATCATTGTACATCCGGTAATCTCTTCCCTTTTCTCTACTCATCATAGTTCTCTTGGTATGTGACTGTTTAAAATTTTATCATCTGTTGACACATTGAGGACAATGTTTGATTTAGGTTTGGGGGTGTGATTTGCATATAGAGTTTTTAGTCTTTTTGTTTTACTTCATAAAAAAAAAAAAAAAAAAAAAAAAAAAAACTCTTTGTAAATATTTGCATAAAAACCTCCAACTTTTAGAGATTTTAGAGTCACTAGCATGCTTCTAGCTATGTTTACATAGAGAGTCTGACCGAAATAACAGAACTTGGAAGTACTGGAGAACACAATCGGGTTTCTTAGTTGATTAGAGCGTTAAAGATGGATTTAACCATACCGGAGGGCGAATTAGGTGCTGTTTAGATATTCGGTAGTAGAATTGTGATCACCCATAGTGGAGACTACCCATTTTACATCAAGCGAGGCACCGACCTTCACTCTTTGTGACTTTCTAGAAAAATTTGTTAGAGTGTGTGTCACCGTACGTCAATTCGGGTAGGAATGGTGAGCTACCCAACTTCGCACCACTTTCAGCACTACTTTTGATCTCTTGAGTGCTAATTCCGTCAATCATGAGGGTGACGTTTAAAGATGAAAACTTCTTCTAAATACCGATTTGCAGTTAGCATCACTCTCTCCCTCTCAATCACATCAACAGATTCATAGAAACACATCATCGTCAGCAAGCAGAGCATCATCAGAATATTTGAAGAAAAGTTGAAATAGTCCAAGGTTTACGTGCAACAAAGAAAAGAAAAGAAAATAGGATGAGAATTAGTGAAGTTTATGAAATCAAGACAATACAAGTTTTATTGTTTTATTGCTAGTTTAATTCCATTGTCAAAAAAAAAAAAAAAAAAAAAAAATTGAGTTAGTAGTTTCATTGTTGTTATTTTCATGTAATTAATATTCAAAAAAAAAAATGTGTTTGTCAAGTTTTTGTGAAGTTCAGAAGTTCATCATCAACTATTGAAGACCGAAGACCGAAGATTGAAGACGTTTCTATGAATGCTGAGAGAGTGATATTAATTGCCGATCGGGTGAGAAGGTAAGTGAGTACTCCCACCCTTGCTAATGGTTGATTTCCTTTCTTAGAGATCATCAGAAAAAGATTCTTTTTGTCCACAACTCTGTGGAGTCTCCAGAAATCATTTCGGAAGGTTATCCTTCTTACCTTCAAAGTGTGCAGGATTTCTCTCTTTATTCCTGCCTGCACACATGAGAGACTAAAAAAGTGATCTTTTTGAGTGCAATTATCATAAAACCCTAATGGTGAGGCATAAGTCAAGGCTTATGACCACAATCGAATCAAATTCTTTCATATGGTATGGTTATTTCTCGCTCGAGCACTTAAGGATGAGAATGCGTTCTTTGGTAGTTCTAACTTCGTGTTACTAGCATGCGGAAACTCTATGTCCTCATAGCTCCTTGGATGCTTGAGACTCTTTTACACTCGAAGTTGGAGAAGGTTTTGTGGGTACACCTGCGGTAAACCCTCACGAGACTACAACTCGTCCACTAGGGACACCTAGGGGTTTAAAGGCTTAGTGCATACGCTAAATGCATTCGAGAGACTGCGACGGGGTATAGTTAGGATTTCTTAATTTCTGTTTCACTTGAGGACAAGTAAAATTCAGGTTTGGGGGTATTTGATGAGTGCCAAATATTGCATATTTATACAACTTTTTATTAGCATTTAGCTCATCTTTTGTGTTCAGAAATCAGATATTATCCCGGATTCTGTATTTTCTTTGTTTTCAAGAATAAATATTTGTACTAATTAATTTTGTGTTTTTAGGTAATAAATAAAGCTCGGAGAAATTGAGGAGCCAAAAGAGCGAAAAATTGGAGGCAAGCGTCTATGGAACAGAAAGCCAAAGCCCACGCGCGCATCAGTTGCAACCCAACAAAGAGCAACCCATTTACAAGACATGGGCTTGCTAGCAAGTCAAGACCCGACCCGGATCCGAGCCCATCTCTTCCGAGCCGTGAGATCTCGTCCTTCTGCATCCGATGGTCGCTCCACCCATCTCATCAATCTTCGCTACTCCTGCTCAGCAGCAAAATCCCCCACAGCCCATCGCATCAGCCACGCATCGGTTCCCTTTGTCCCAACGGTCGCATGACCTCCTCATCATCCCCTGCACCCGCTCCACACCAAATTGCCCTATGCCTACACCACTTCGACCAAGCCATTTCTCTCCTTCCTTTCTCTTTCTTCTCCCACGACTTGAATCGAGAAAACACCTTACCTTCACCTTCTTCCCCATGCACGATGCGAGAGCCATCATTACCACCTCCATCTCCCTGACAGCATCAACAACTCCATCAACCACCTTCTCCGCCACCCTAGGTTCACCCATCTCCATCTTTAGCTTCTCCCATAACCTAGAAGCTAGGGTTGAGATGGTTGAAATTAGGGTTTTCTCCATCAACCAAGCATGGTCAAGTCAGAGACGATTCAGAGGAAGAAAGAGGTTTGGGTGTTAGTTAATTATTGTTTGCAGTATTGTGAGAGATATAAATAGATGTCTTTGATGTGAGAGAAATTAGACAACATGTTTTAGGGTTTAGTTTTAGAATTTTATTTAAAGTTGTTTTAACCCAGCATGATGTTCTAATTCACTTGACTAGGGTGTAAGAACAAACCCTTAATCTTATATTGAGATAATTCATGATTCATCTTTTGTTCTTAATGAGTTTATTGTATTAGGTTATTTGCTAATTGTTGAGCAAATTAGCTTGTGATAGAGTGTACTTTAAGAAGACACTCTATACTAGGGGTTAATTAGTGAAGGCAATTATCATAATCTCCACCTGAAACCTTCAAGGGAAGGATAAGAGCATAAGTAGAATTAGGTTACCTTAGTATAGGATTGAGTGGTGAGTTTAATCACCCTAGTGCCACAAAAATCACAGTTACACTACTCTCATACACACTGCTACCTTGGATTAGAGACACAACATCTTCAACTTGTCGTTTCGACACCAAACCAACCTTATTTGTGTTACAACATCACCTGAAATCAGTTAGTGAACCATTATATCACCCTTGCACACACCACTTCTCTGTGGGATCGACCTGTGCTTGCCCTTGCCTCCAATAGGCCTGTGCACTTGCAGTTATACGTAGGAAACATCTTTTATAGTCCTACCAGCAGTTATTCAGGTTATTATTATGTGCTTCTAAGTTCTTATTTGAGTTTTTATAGACTCTAATACCTGAACCGGATCTTAGCTTCGAGGAAATCCAACCCATGAAAATATTTTATTTGGACCAGTTATAGAACACGAACTTTGAACCCACGACTAGATGTAGTTGTCTTAAATAGGAAACTAGACAAGGGTGTGCTTTATTTGGCATGTTGCAGATTCCTTTTACTTGTGATAGCTCTATTTGGTTTTGATGACCCACAGAAATTCGGCTATTACTTTATGATTCTATGAGGTGACTAATCCTTTGTTAGTCCGGGTCAAGACGTTAAACTTAGCACTTCTTCGAGAGGTAACCCAATATTCATGCGACACGGTAATATCTTTCCTTAACTCTTTTACTTCAAATGGTAACAGTTTCTCCTTGTTCATGCTTTTAATTTTATCTTTAGAACATTGAGGACAATGTTAGATTTAAGTTGGGGGTATAGGAGAAACATTTTAGTTGCATTGTTAAACTCCTGACCTAGAAATTTATGCTTATTAAGGATGGCACTAACCAATCTAAGTGGATGGAAGAATTTTGGTCGTAGGAGTTGAGGAACCAATCTGATTAGATGGAAACATCTAAAGAGTCTATCCATAAAAGCACAGAGCTCAGGTGTTAGAATTAAAGAAAAAACATGGTAGTTTCGCCATATCTCGTTGAATCCTTTTCACTTCTATTTTTATTTTGTTTTCTTTAAAATATGTTTGCTAAGAGATTAGGTGGGGCCCACGATTCAAGTTGTTACCACCGCTAGGGTGAAATAGAGTGATTGAGATACCAAAAAAAAAAAAAAAAAAAGTGAGACCAGACCATCTGACCAACCGGAATAAATTCAATAAAGTCGACCACTGGAACCCTTGTATATGCCAGTTGTGTTGACCTAGAGTTAGGTTTATCGACCACTGGTTCCCTTGTATATGCCAGTGTGTTGATATTAGTCGACTAATATCTCAAATCCATTAGGATATGTTCATTTTGGCGGAGGCCTTGAGATGAGATATGGGAAACATAGTTCACTTAGTAAACATCAAAACCATCTATGTTTTTCTCTATATCCATCTTCTTGATCTATCCATGTGATTAGTTTTGAATCTGGGTATTGATGTCCATAGTGCGATTATCTGAGTAGAGCTTTGTGACTTATATATGAATTTTAGTATGCTTGAGTGCAAACTCGTGTACATCAATTGGAATTTCGCATCAGGGTACTTCCTCTTGTAGTCAATAAGTATGCCAACCAAGGATATTCTTTAGTGCCTTCCAAGGTTCTGTGTAGATAGTTAGGGTCTGGAGTATAAAGGTTTTGTGGTTACACCTCTAGTAAACCCTCCCGAGACTATAACTCGGCCACTAGGGCCACCTAGGGGGTTTAAAGGCTTATTGCATACGCTAAATGCAATCGACGATGCCTGCGACAGTGAGTTAGGATTTTATTTTTAGATTTGATTTGCTCGAGGACTAGCAAATAATAAGTTTGGGGGTATTTGATGGACGCATTTATGTGTCTATTTTAGTCTCAATTCTGTAATGTTAGTACTCGATTTTGCGCTTATTTTGGTATTTTATGTCTTTGTAGGTGTTTTTGGAGAAATAAGCTTTTGCGGCGAAATTGGCTCGAAAAGTGGTTTTTGCGCTCGTGGGAGAAAATTACTATACGGACCCCCATTTTGGATAAGGGGCACCTCAATTACTAACGGGCATCCACTGGCTATTTCCACCCCGGTTACTAAGGGCACTCCCGGACAGGATAAGGGCACTCCATCTTCACGGTTTAAAAACCAGAATGGCGGGAAAATAATTCTTTTCGCGTGAAGATTATCTGAGTTAGTTGGAAGCCGAGTTTTATGGGATAGGAAGGGGGACTACCTTATGCCAACTTGAAGGGAGGATCAGTACGTGTTTATACACGTCAGAGTAGAGCTTCAGGCCGATAAAAATGGAAGATATCTTCTCGGAGAAGGTGCGGGCCCTGTTTCGGATAAACACGAGTTAGATCGTGTTTTTGGAGCAAATTTGTTGGAGTTGGACGTGGAATATGATGGATATCATCCTGTTAGTCCAAAACAGGGAAGGTATGGCGGCCAGATTCGAAAAAGAAGGAGTTCCTCTCGAGTTTAGACAAAACAGAGTCTCGGAGAGATACACGGGATTATTTGGTTCTATTTGTGGAAGTTACGTGAAGATATAAGGCTAGAATATCTTTGTAAGAGTTGTTTCTATCCTAGGAAGATTCTGAATAACCACAGATGCGTTAAGAAGAGAAGGAAAGCAAGATAATCCACGATACTTCCGGTGAAAGAAAAAAACGAGAAAATAAAGGAATTTCTCGAGATATTTGGGTATTTCGTGATGTATATATAGGCTACTGTGACCTAACAGAAGGGTAGTCGGGAGTTTGGGAACCAAGGAGAGGAATTTCGAGCACCACAGAAGCTCGGAAAACTTATCCAGGGAAGTTGCAGAGAAGGAAGAAGAAGAACCAGAGAACAACACTTAAAGATAGTCGCAGAAACCGTGACCTATAGTTTCAAATTCTAAAGCTTTGCAACAATTTTCCAACAATTATTTTTAGTTTGCAACAGCTCTGTTAGGGTTCTTTGTAACAGTGAGTTCTGTAACAATTATATCTATTACAAACTCAATTTTTCTTCAATAAAACACCTATTCAGCCATGCGTTATTATTTTGAGTGTGTTTTTGATATGAGGAGCTAAACCCCAACACTGGGATGACGGAGGAAGCCATATTTCATGCGTGTGGTAATTATATTTAATTCTTTCATGACTTTTTGCATTGATTGATAATTGTTTTATGGTTTTTATCGAATGGTTGTGATTTCAATTGATGGGTTATGCTTAGGTTAAGTCTTTTGATATCCCATGCTTTCGGTTTACTGATCATTGCTTTTCAAAAATCTACCTTGGCAAAGAAACAGAGTCAATATTTTATTATTATTTGAGATATAATTGTCTAGAATAAATATATGTATCGCATGAATGAATTTTATGGTGGAATCCGAAGTCCCAGTCCTCTCGATATTTGTGACAAAACTTGTGTACATATTTTCTTTATTTTTAGTGTTTTATATTTTTAAGTCTGAAATCAAACCTTTACAAGCCCGAGTTGAACGAACTTTACTACCACTTTCTACAACTTTCAAAATCACATCAGTTAGTTAACTAGCATTTCTTGTTAAGGCATTGGATTAGACTTGAATAACCGAAACCTCCACTTTGATAAGTCTAACTAAGATCAGAATTAACTTAGTTTCTCTTATCCGGAATCGAATTGGACTAAACAATTTATCCCGAAAACCCTTTTGTTAAGCCATAAATAATTCATACAAACCAAATAAATCAACTTGCATAATTATTTATCTCAACCGGAAGCAATTGAAACAACATAGATATTAAAGCACCGCAATTGCACCGTAATTTCGTAAGCCTAAACAATTGATACCAAATAATAAAGCAAGATAGCAATAGTTTTTCTTAACCGGAGACAATTGAATCACACACACATCCATACACAAATAGTGGAATAAACATCAATTTTACCGAAATTTTGTCAAGCAAAAGCAATAAATATATGCAATAAAATCAGGCTTTTCTTAAACAGGAAAATGATTAACTAACAAATTCGTAACCTCAAATTACGCATAATCTTCTCCCCTTAAGATATGTCATTAAGCGCCAGTTCAAGATAGAACTCTCCCCCAATAATTTTGTCATCCTCTCGCAAGACAAAAGAACAACAACAAGGACCAACCTTTACCAAAGAAATGTTGAAAACCGGTTTTAACTAATGCAATGCAAAAGTTGAAACACCGAAACACATATGCTTTTATGCTAAACCAAACGATTCAACATATTGTGACTTTTTCACACATGAGTTTCAATCAGAACCCCTTATGATCCTTTAATAAAGCCTACCAACATGGGCTAGAACTTAATCCTGCCAAAACCAAAAAGTCACCCAAACCATAAGGGTACACACAATATGAGATCGAATATTAAGGTTATGAAAACCGAAATCAAACATCCCATAAACACATAGCAATAATAAAGCATTCAAGCACATGATATGTAATCGAAAAACTATCAAGCATTATCCATAAAAAAGTGAGCCAATATATGAGACTGAAACACAATGGTTTATCTCATAAAGTCAAATGCAATACACCATAAGTATTCAATCATAAAATCAAGTATTTCAATTACCTCAATCTTTTATAAAATTAAATTGCGAAACCAACGCAAAAAGAATGAGGTCATTCTGAGTTCGGACGAAGAAGTTATGGGCAAAACAGTTTTACACTCCTTCGTATGGACCAACCACTAGGATCGGTTACAAAAGTCACTAGTAGACACTAGGATCGGTTACAAAATTTACTAGTGAAGGATCACAATACTAAACTCTTTTTTGGCATAACTTTTGCATATGATGTCCGAATTCAGTGATTTTGGCTCGTTTTAACCGTATAAACAAGAGCTACACATATATGATCAGTGGATATCAACATCATAAACTCAAACTTACCGTTTCTATCAAAAGCTCAAATATAGATAGAGAAAATATGAGTATAGAAGAAAATAAAGGGTTATTTTGTTTTTGGTACTCAGGTTTTGTCCAACTTTTGAGTTTGGTCTAACATTTGTCCATCTTGGTGTTTGGTACTTGGAAAAGACGTTGACATGCGTTGACTCAGTTATAGCTTGACTTCTGTTGATGAATTAATAAATGATTAAAAAAAATGGTAAAAATGTAATTATTAGATGAGTTTACTATCATACCCTTCACTTTACATTAGATCCAACGGTTTTAATAAACTCATTTAGTCTACGGTCGTGATATAATAAAAGAGACCTATTAACCCTAACGTTTTATTTTCTTTTCTTCTCTTTGTTTATTTCGCCTCCACTGTTAGATGGATCTTTAGATCAGAACAGAGTAAATCGAGAACAGAGATAAAGATTAAGAGAGGAAAGATTTACGAAGATCACAGAAGCAACAATTGCTTTCGTGTCAGAGAGATTGAGAGAGGAAATCGAGAACAGAGAGAGCTGAGACATGTGATAGTTCTGTTGAGGAGATTATGACAAGGTTTTGCTGTGAATGTAAGAATTAGAAATTGGATTTTCTAGGGTTTGAAGCTATTTTATTTTTGAGATCAATAAGAAGACGGTGAGAAGAATTGAGATAGAGAGTGCGGCTATCATTGATTTTGGGAAGATTTATGAAGATTAAATTATGGATTCGAGTTTGAATTGGATTATGATGCTGAGAAGTCAGCGGAGAATGGAAATTATCGCTGATGATTTTGAGCAGTAAAAGAATTGAGAAATCAGTTAAAGAAGAACAAGACGCTGGTGTTGTTGATTAAAAAATTGGGTTGTAGTCCGATTTGATTTTGGTTTGTGTGTGATTGATTTCTGATGGGTATTGGTGCTGGTAGTAGTATTGGAGGTGGTTTAAGTGAATTTGCCCGATGGTGCAGGTGAACTTAAGCTGCAAATGGTAGTGAGATGTTGTTGTAATTTGGATTCAATTGAATTTTTTTGCTTTAGGAGTTGAAATTTTAGGTTTTGATTTTTGTTTTGGGGATATTGAATGTGTTAATCGATTTCCTGAAACAATTGTGAGATGGGTGATGCTAGATGTTTTGGTAGTGATTGTATTGGTAGTGTTCTATTAAAGATTGTAACTGAATTTTATTATGCCTTGAAGGGTTTCATTATAACTTGATGGTGATGATGGCGGTAGTCGTAGTGGTAGTGCGAGAGAGAAGTGGCGGTGATGGCGGTGGCGGTGATGGGATAACCATAGGCGAACGAAACATCCGGTAAACTGTGCCTTTCCCTTTAAACTGAAGGGTATAATAATAAATTCAGTCAATTATTAGATTTTATATTAATTTTTAAATGCTAAACAGAAGTCAGGAGTCAACGTGGGTCAACGTTATTTTCAAGTACCAAACACCAAGCTGGACAAATGTTAGACCAAACTCAAAAGATGGACAAAACCTGAGTACCAAAAACAAAATAACCCGAAAATAAATCTCCCTAAAGATGTTAATTATTCATATAATAACCAAGAGATCATGTGCTCAGTTTGACATGCTTCCTCACCCTTCATAAGATTGAGCACAAAGGTGATAAATCACAATTCAACACAACTAAGTTGTGTTGAGTTGATCCTTGTCTTGTTCGTCACGAGTGACTAAGACAGAATCATTATTCTTGACCTCTTGCTTGGTTTTTTTTTTCTTGTTCCATCTCTTGTTTTTCTTCTTTGACTTGTGATGAAGAGTGTCATTATCACAACGTTTACTAGTATAAGAGATTTCAGACATGATGTCTTTCTTTAGTCTTTTAAGAAAACTCTTGTAATTATTTTCACCAACAATTAACATCTGAGAGTCATTCTTGTGACTAACTTTTTGTCCCTTCTTGGCTATGGAGGACTTCGGGACCCATTTAGAGTTGAGTTTTGCAGGAGTAACTTTCTCATTCATACCATTAGGACGATTGTCCTTTTGAATACTTTGCGAAACAACTTTTCTCCAATTTGGAACATCAGATCTTGTCTTAGCATAGGTTTACCTTCTTCTTGTGACTAACGTTTACCTTCTTCTTCTTATCGTTCTTGTTAACACCTCTATTATCTGCGCCATAATGAAAATCAAGGCGACAGGTGGGTGTGTAATCAATCAATGTTGAATTACTCCCCGATCATAGGTTGTTGATTATCGTAACAGTAATCTTTGTCAATATTGCTTCTTCCGTATCTTGAATAAAGATTTTAATAGACGATGATAAGTTTTTCGAATCGCCGATTAATCGAAAATGGTGAATTCTTGTAGCAGTTGGAAAACAGGAAAAAAAAGATAAATGAGAAAAAAGAATTGAAAAAAATAGACGAAAGTAAATCAGAATTAGACATCTTTGTCTTAGCATTTGCAAAGTCATCTATTTTTCTATAATATGGTCTTTTATAAGATGACCTTGACGAGTGATAGGAAAAATTTGAACTATCATTATAATAATTCTTTTGCCTAAACTTAGGACAATATCGATCTAAGTACTATTGGGGAGCAATATTAGCCAATTCGTTAGATAAGAGTTATTGCACATGTTCAAAGTATGTCGACAACGTTACTTTGTAAATCCTTTTTCAACCAAGTGATGTGAGTTCGACAAAAGGCTCTTTCGTTTATCCCAATAAACTCCTTTGTCAGGTCCTTAGATCTATCTTATCAACAACTACCAAAGTAATTGTTAAGATTTTGCAATCAATACTTTGAATCACAAAGAATTGTATTGATGCCGATCTACTCAACTAATCAATCCAATCTACCACAAGGATAAACCGATTATAGTTGGATCCTCTTTAACCGAAATAAGTATTGTGCACACCAAAGATATGAACCCAAATCAGAAATCTTCTTCGTCTTCAAATCTTCTTAGATCTTCAATAAACACATGCACACAATCAACTTGAATCTCTTGTGATCAATCATGCACAGAACTGAACCTGTTAACAATGGATTATCCCAAGACGTCTTTAGATCTACAAACAGTCTAAAGATCCTCGTCGAAACTTCGATCTAGTTTGAGTGAATCTTATATCAAAAGAGAAGATTCTCAAGCATAAACAAACTAGGTGCAATCAAATTTCAACAACCGTTAGTTAATCAAATCAATCGAAAACTAATAATAAACTATAATTATTTAGTTTCCCACCAACGGTACTAATAGAGCTTCTCAATCCCAAATAAACCCATCCATGCGCGCCTACTTTGTATACTAATTGGCCTCTTTTTATCAATGTGACGGATAATATTCTTTAACGATCTGCTGGCAAGAGAAGAATCATTCATACAAAAGTATTTCTACGGGTTTATGGAGGATATGTCTATGGCTAGGGTTTACACCAACAAAAAGGAAAAAAAAAACGGAGAGAAACGTTGGAGCACATACACAGGTATGCTCTCCAGCTCCTCTGCTTTCTGCTAACGCGGAGACGTGAAAACAAAGCCAATATTACAAAAAAAAATAAAAAGATGTGAGGCCCTTTTATATACATATTACTTTGGAGTTTGGGTGGAAGAAGGTTTCCTTTTATAAGCACTGACAGCACTTTTGGAATTAGAGTGGAGGAAGGTTTTCGTTTAAGCTATGCACGGAAAAGGTAACCGGGACCACGAAGGCAACGCTCCATGGCGCCACCAGTCCGCGGCCAAGACAATGCCAAACAGTTCGCTCCCAAACGGCCACCTCTACTGCTCCACACCAACGCCAACAATCCGCGTTCAAGCCCCAAGAGTCCGCTCCTAGCCAGCGCCACCTCCACGTTGCAGCCGAGCCCTAACCAGCGCCATCCTATCCGCGTCCCAAGCCAACGCTCCATTGGCCTTTCCAAGCAAGCCAACGCTCCATTGGCCTTTCAAGCGAGCCACGCCATTGGCCCTTCAAGCTAGTCATGCCATTGGCCCTTCAAAGCTAGCCTCGCCATCGGCCCTTCAAAGCTAGCCTCGCCATCGGCCCTTCCAAGCTAGCCTCGCCATCCAGCCTTTCAAGCAGCGCCATCTTGGCCGTTCAAGCAGCGCCATCTCCACCCGGTCAAGGAAGCACCATCTTGGCCGTTCAAGCGCGCCATCTCCATGCATTAAGTAACCTAGCCGGCTAGCAACATTCGCAGCTCCGCGGACCAAGTCGCATGATACCACCTCTGCCAATTAGTAGCCAAAGTTGCGGTCTTGAGGCCCAGCACCCTATGGCCAAACCAAATTTATGCGAAACCGCCGATGCAAGGATCGCAAATTCTTCGTGCCTCCTGACAAAGGTTAGCCAAATCTCCCTGACAATCTCCTCATGACTTGTTGTTTCGATCTTATCCTCATATGTCACCATCTCATGCATACCCATAACAATGCCTGTTCGAGCTAAGCGGGGACTTAATGTTGATGGTGGTTTTTAGCTTAGGATTAAATTCGTAAAACCTTGTATCTGATGTGACGTCACTCTGCAAGGAAACATAGGCACGTGTGCTAACCTCTCCACTGGCATATTTATTGAGCCGCTCAATATACTTACATGAAATTTATCCAGAATGGCGAATCCCAGATATTCTGTAAATTTCGGCGCCTCGCGTATATTAATTTAATATAAGTTCCCCTGAATGCCTTTTATGCTATGTTCTCAGGCTGAACTCTTAATGTTGATATGGCATGACGATTTATGTTCACTCGCATCAGAGTAGCACGAATATCCAAGTATCAAGAATAATATATTTGCATAAGGTATTCAATCAGAAAAGCATGCTGCTCTCTGGCAACGAACTTAAAAGAGCTCTGTGTCGACACATAGAATTCAGTCAATCGTCCTGACTAACTTGCAGAAGTTGGGGTTTCGCGCCTCGCTCAATATACCAGACCTTTCTTGTCAAAATTAAGCCTAAGCAAACTAAGTAATTAGTCCGCCATGGATTAGCAGGTGCGGAACCTCGCTCAGACTAAGGAAAAACAGGGAGCCGCAGCAGCAAAAAGAGGCGTGGCCATGCCCAAGGCCAGCTAGCGCCATTGGCCACGCCTCGACCCTATTTCCTCGACCAATCAGATCGCTTTAAACTCGCCACATTCTCACTAGAAGTATAGTCGCGCCTTATGTTTGGCCGTCCCCCTTTTTGGGCCAATCAAGTTTCTCTGAACTTGCCACCATACATTAAAGGCCAAACGCGCCCTACCACAACAACATATTGGTCGGCATGCAAACATGCCACTCTACCGCGGTAGCATGCCAACATGCCACTCTACGTGGTCGCATGCCAACATGCCACTCTCCGCGGCAACTTCGCAACATGCTACCTGCAAACATGCCACTTCATGGAAGCTTGTCATAAATAGCCACCCACGGCAATTCCTACTCATGTGGCCGTTTTCACACTATGTCCTTGCTATAGTTCCTTTGGCATAGCCATGGCGCAATTTGCACAAAAGTAGCACCATACCGCTGCCGCATGCACGTGCACTAATTAGGGTTTCGACATGCCAAACCCTAATTTGGGCAAATTCCTACCAAAGCCAAATAACGTTTCCCAGAGCAAAGGGATTGGCGTGGCAACATGGCCAATGTTGTCACGCCACATGTGGGTCCGACTCCACTGCGCCAAAACCAAGCCTTGGCCACGCCAAGCCCTAATTCTTCCACGGCTCCTTGGCCAGGCCAAGCCCCAATTCTTCCACGGCGAATTCTTCCATGTCACCTTGGCCATGCCAAGACCTAATTCTTCCACGACGAATTCTTCCACGGCACCTTGGCCACGCCAAGCCCTAATTCTTCCACGGCTAATTCTTCCATGACGAATTCTTCCACGGCGCCAAACCCTAACTTTGGCCACAGAGCCAATTTTTAACTTTGGCCATACCGCAACATCACCGGCATCCGCTATGCCACGGCTACGCCAATGGCATGCCATTAGCATGTGGTGATGCCACTTCGCTATACAACAAGATGTGGCCATAATCAATGGCCATCCTTCTTCATGAGATGCGATCTAAGCCATCCAAGTTTGCTCCGAACCGTGGACTTGTGGCAACTTTTAGGCGACCAGCGCCTAAACCCAATGACCATGGCCACGCCCGGGCGCCACTTGCACCATCGTGCCCTTTGGCATGCACAAGTCATGCCTTGATGCCTTGCGCTATTGTCGGGCGCCAACACAAGGTAGCCACAATCAACGGATACCCTTATTCATAAGATGTGATTTCGACCATCGAAGTTCGCCACCAAACCGGTAAGCTCGCGACAAGTTTTAGGCGACTAGCCAAAACGAGCCTAGCATCACATGCTATTTACCTGCGGCAAGCCTCTCGATTTTAACTTGCCACACATAGCAAAGTGCTACATGTTTTCCACGAAAACACTCGAGACATCAAAATATGTCATAAACTAGGGGATGCTCATCATGGTATTGGTATGGCGGTTTTACAGCGTGCGGCGTGCAATGCGCTTAGGTCAAGAAAGTGTCATGAAGTGGGATAATTCTTGGTGGTGAAAATGTGGTGTAAACAATTCATTTCCTTCATCATGGAAGCGTAATGACTGGTGGTTACACGAATTCACTTCCCTCATCATGGAAGCATAACGTCTAACAGTTACACGTTAATCTTTTCTTCCACCACTCAATCGTTCCCACTTCCTACGAGACCAGTGGACGTTTCACTATGACTTGTATAAATAGGTCTCACCTATTTCCACCAAACAACAAGTTTTGGTCAGGAGAACAATACAACTTCCAGAAATCATCGATAGCTTTTCATCCGCCTAGCCGGTTCGACTTTCACGATACAAGTCACAAAACGCCCACACTTCGAGGAATCAACTATTATGGTATCAACACTTTCTTCGCTTCCCTCCCTAAGACCAACCCTTCTCCTTCACTTTGTGATTGAAGCAAGCCTGGAACGGTCATTTCTTGGTTTATGCCAGGATTGTACAGATTGATCTCTCGAATCAAAAGTACTCCCGTGCAGTACATTGTTTAGGGTTTATATTCGTTTCTCACCTACACACACCCAAAATTACCAAAATCAGCAGAAACGGTTTTCACTCTCAAACAACAAGCCAAGGCATTGCATTTAAGTTTACTCTATGTGTTATGTCCTCTAGATAACCCATAATTTCTAACTTATTATCATGTTTGGGTGCACCATAAAAGCATGTTAAGAGTCATTCTTTAGCATTGAAATTATTTTTAACAATGATATTAATCATGTTAAGGTTCCATTGAACCACTTCAAAATGAAAACCATCCACCCAAGCAATTGCAGGACCACCGGCTATTCTACGGGTCTACAATGTGAGTGTTTGGGAAATGATTAAGAATCTTTTTCATCAAGCTCCTCTGAGACTTGGTTTCAGATAAAAAAAGAATGTCAGGTTTTTCAAAATCAAGCAAAGAATGTAAATGTTGTTGAGTTTTTTTTCTGACCACACCCTTGTGTGTTCCATGCTAGAATTTTCATGGCCAAAAGGAACAAAAGAAAAGTAGAAGTATTCCACAGGAACAAAGCACAAAATATAATCACATAACCTAAGTATAGATACAATCTCAGTCCACAGAAATGTGCAGGATATATAAAGTGCATAGGAATGTAATATAAAGCAGGGAGCAATAAACTGTAGTTGCTAAGGGTTTATAATGAGTAAAGCAGGGAAAATAGCAAGTATAATTCTAAAGCTGTTAACTGAAATTGTAGATATTATGAAAACATAATTAGGCTGATGTATACTACTAGATTAAAGGTTTAGAAGTAAAAAGCTTGTGTGGAATACAACCCTCAAGCTTTTGTTACCTGTATTCCTGTTGTAAGGTATTGTTTGTTGAAACCGTAGAAATCACTTCAGATTGAAACACCAGAAACATACACAGAAAATCTTGAATAGAAGAAATTATGACGAAAGAAAATGAAGAGTAAGATGTGAGATAATTGCAGAAAGAAATCAAAAGAAGAAGTCAGCTTACCTTTGGGTTTTGTCGGGTCAGAAGAGCGGAGGTTTAGATTTGAGGTTTATGACTGGATGTGTGATGATTTTATTTTAATTAGTTGTAAATACTTAACACTGAATAGTGGGAAGAAACTAATCACTATTAGCTCCTAACGTAAAATCAATCAACCAAAAGAGAAAACATGCAGTTGATAACTACACAGAAAATAATAAAGGTTCCATTAAAACGCTGAAAAATAAGAGCGAGTCAGGGTACCTCTCTATTAGACCCTTAACACAGATGGGCATACACATGAAAAAATTAATTTAGCCCGAAGGCGAGAGGGAATTTTCAAGCCAATAACACAAAAAGTAAGTTGACAAAAGTACTTACGAAGATATGATAATTCTGAATCTCCATAATATTAACTCCTATTAAGATCTCCTAAAGAATTTTTGAACAAACAAAGACGCTAAAAGGAACACAACATATCCTTAACTTCATAAAAATACAACTCTATATGGAGGTAATCACACATTATTTCTTACCAGACCAAAGAAATTGAAATGACTAGAGAAACCACAATAACACCAATTTTCACACCATAAGATTCTTTAAATTAACTTTGCATCCTTGCCAGCGGAAGACCTATCTATTTTCTGAACAATAATACACAAATTAATAGATCTTTTTTCTTCTTCTTATAAAAATTAAAAAAAAATCCTTCTTTTCTTCAAAACATAGTGCACATACACTTGTTTCATAAAGAAAACCAAGCAGAGAAAGAGTTGATATTTATTCTTTTTTTCTTAAATATAACCAACAAGTGCACATACACTTGAACAACGATCAACATCGCTGAAATATTTAAGATTACTAAGCATTCCTAGATCCAACTAAATCTTTTAAAAGAGAAACAAGCGTTCAATAATACTAACGGAAGATCCAAATAAAAAGATAGATAGATTGATTTTTTTTTTTTAAAACGTTGATTAATTTTTAAAATGTTCTTAGAAAGAAAGTGAGCTGCAAAATATAATCAACAAAGGGATTAATAAGGGAAAGACAAAAGAAAATATATGAGAACCCAATCAAACATTGGAGATAGGAATAAAACAAACAACCACGTTTAGGACTTTTATCAAACAGATGAAAGGCAACAGACCCAAAGGCTAAACTAAACCCAATCATCATTGGGATTTAAACAATTACCAAATTTAAATCCACATACCCAATCTTCATTGGGGTTTAACAAACAAAAATTAGGATGGATCAAGCTCCACACAATTATAGCAGAAAGAAAAAGATTTAAGGCAAATAGGCAAAAACATGTTCAAGCTTCAAAACCCCTGTTGTTCTTGTATCAATTACAACAATACCAATGACAAATTAAAAAGGGGAGGAGAAGCTTAAAACGTATGAAAGGTAGAAAAAAAAATCCCCAATCCCCTGTTGCTTTTGTATCTAATACAACAATACCCACATCAACCTAGAAAAGAGGAAAGGAGATTGATTCAAAACCATAAACATGAGCAACAATCCCAGAAATACCTGTGTTAATGAGAACCAGAACTTGCGTTCTTCCATGGATTGAAGAAAGAAAACAAAATTAAAGCAATGATAGGGTGAAAACAAGTAAAAACCTAAAAGTTTCATCACATCTCTGTCAATCACAAAACACTCAAATCCGCTCCTCATAGCTCGTGATCTATTTTATCACCCAAAGGATAGCTAAGAGATTACTCTTCCATGGCGGAAGAGTAAAGAGACGTTTGTTATGTTTTGTTGTTTTTTTCCTCAACAAAAACACTATTTCAGAGAGGAGAGAGAATGAAAAACAAACCCGATCCTTGATATTTTAGTGAGAGAGAGAGGGAAATATTGGCTTATCTTTGATAGAGCTTATTAGTCAAAAATATAGCAATGATCAAAAAGAAGGGAAATATTGGCTTGATTCTGTAACATTTGGTTTGTTGGGTCATAACCCTAGGTAGCAATTCGGAATTCAGGAGACGTACGGAACGGCAAACGTACGAGTATTATACGGTTTTGTAAAATTTAAGTTCGGTCAAAAATGTGGACAACGGTTTGTGATTCGTCAGTGATTCGGAACGGCATGTACGTGTATAATTCGATTTATAAATATGAGCTCGGCACTGAAAATTCGGTACATACACACAATAAATAATCTCCCCTACTTTAAAATGCTAAGTCATATAAGCTCCCACGTCGCACGGTGAGTGTGACACCCCCCTCAAATTAAATTAGATAAAAGCTTTGGGCATTAGTAAACCTGAAGAGGACACTTGGCGGGACTCTATTGGTCAGGATATTAAAACATGAATTACACTCTGTTTACACCATGTATTTAACTGGCCGTTTGTAACACCGTTAGCCAAAACGTGGGTACATAATACTTATGTATGAATTTACACCTAACTAATTACTTACACTTGGTTTACAGCAAATACTTAACTGGACGTTATTCACGACCGTTAAGTGTACAATACACCCGTAAGAAATCTAACGTATTAGGGATTTCCTCCTGCTCTACTTTACTTCTTCTTCTCTGCTGAAAACCCATCTCTGAATCATACCATTCTCCAACTCAAACCCATGAACATCAGCAATGTTCTTCTCTGCTTTCATCCGCTACTCCAAATCAAATACCCATTTCAGATTCCTCTTTTTTCATCTCTGATTCTTCTTCTCGGCATTGAATTCGAACAAAACCCTAACTCGTAAACCTAAAACCATCTCAGATCCATCCACTCATCCAAATTAGGTGATTCAAATACAAATCTGTGCTATTTGTCGTCTCATGGCTCAACTAATTTGGGACGGAAGGAGTATTAATCTTCCTTTGTAGCAAGTTTTATGTGGAGATTTTCCAAGTTCAGAATCAAGAGAATAATGTTTTAGGTTGCATTTTTAAATCATTTTTTGTTTTAGGTTGCATTTTAAATCATTTTTCACGAAACATTGAAATTAAAAGTTGGAATAAACTTATTTAAAACCGAATTTTTGTTTTCTTGGTAGCATAAAACTAACTTGAAATCATTAGACCCGATCTTTCAAAATAATATGCTTGTTTATTAACTTAGAACGTCCACAGTCATTGACTCGACCAAATATCAAAAGCCATATCAAAGTTAAAGAAAATGATATTTTTGACGCTCAATCACAACGGGAGAGGACTAAAATTTAGTTAGTATACTGGACAGAGCACAATAAAAACTTGAAGATGTTTAATCGACTCCTAAATGTGATGACACAACCAAGGAGGTTTGACGTTGAGATTACGCATGTAGGATATGGCCATCGTAGAGTCAGATCTGAGGAAAACTATGGGATGGTTCCCATACCTTGAAGCTCATGGTGAGAAATAAACAATTATATCATGGTTCGCAAAATCTAGTCCGATGATCAAATCATATCATGGTCCATGGATATAATTAGTTATTAAATAACATCAGACATTATTGTCTCCCAGTCTTGGACAAAGACTTTTGTCTTCGGACGTTGACGTACCACCTTAATGTGTATCCAAGTTCAGTTTCTAGTTCAATCTATGTTTTTTTTTTTTGAAGCATGAGATTGTATTAAGATTAAGCTGCAATTACACGAGGGTATGTTTTACCCAAAGAGTCATCCATTACAATTTTGTTAATGCAAGATGGGACTATATGATCCCAAACCATGGTTGAAAGGTTTCCTAGGTGGCTAAGATCGGCGGCAAGGTTCGCCATCCCGTCTGCAGCTTGATTACCTTCCTTGTAGATGTGTGTAATGATGCATTACGGTAGTTGGCTCATGATTTGCTTGGTTTCCGAGATCATACTTGAAATGTACCAAGGCGGCTCCAAGATTCGAAGATAGGAATCAAAGCGGGTTTTCCGAGTCATTTCAAAATGAGCTTGTGCCCAACTTCGTTCTTTTGCTATTCTAGACGCTATGAGCATGGCCCAAGATTCGGCAATCAACGCAGTGGTGATTCCCAGCGGTTGTGCTACTGCTATTAGGGTGTTGGCAGATGAGTCCCTGCATATGAAGCACACTCCCGGCTATTAGGGATGTCCTCCGATCAACCCAAATTTAGTTTTGTCCATCCTACCATGATTGTAGTAGAGGCCGTGTTACATTTCGGGGTTGATAGAAGCTGGCATTCCAGGTAGCATATGAGGGAGGTTCGTTTGTGCCCAAGAGAATTCTTATTGAAGAATGAGAGGCATATGTACTATGTTTGTTAGAGCATAGCTCGGTTGAACCCACCAAGCGTTGGTATGTCAAGTTTGGTTGTCATATTTTAGTGAATCAAAACTCATGTTAAGAGTCGCTTGATTATGTACTAGAGTCAACTTCGCATAGATTAGCTTGAAAGTATTAGGATAATGAGACTTTATAAGTATTGTGAAGACATGAATATGTGAAGAAGCAAGGAGCTACAACGACAACAATCATCCTTCCACTTGAGGTTAGTGATATTTAACTTGAACTGTTTCATTCCCTAACGTATCTTTCAAGTCGTCAATATTGAAAACAAAATTGCGAAGCATATTTGAACTCTAGATAGACATAGTATTAAGGAATACAATACGAGGTTTATTGCTTAACCATTAAACTTTGTAGATAAGACATCGCCATAATCATTTGAATGCTATTGTGATTATGTATGGGTATGAGGTGAGGATTTCATCCTAGGGAACAATGTTTTACATGTGTTCTAAGGAAGTAAGTTCATAAACTTATTTGTGAATCGAAAAGGAAATCGCCGGCCGTTATTGGGATTGTTATTCATTGCATATCTTGTGAACATACAATATGTGTGATTTAGTATAACCGTTCATAACTTGTTGTGTTCTTGGTAAAACTATTCACAAAGGCATGATTTATGTATTGGTATGACTTTTATTAGTAAAACCGATCTTAAGTAATCACCTGAGATGGTATGATCGGGTTTGTGATTTTATGTACGACCAAATATGGGAAAGGGAACTGATCCTAGTAAGAGGTGCAAAGTACATCACAAAGGGGAACCGATCCTTGTATGAGGTGCAACAAGGTTTATAGCAGAAAGGGGAACCGATTCTATGGACATGTGCAACACATATATGTTAGATACCATATATATGTGGGGAGCCAATCATAGTACCTAGTCAACCGAATTTTGGAAAGCTAGTGTGACTATGCACAGTACTCACATGGAAGGTAAAACCGAAACTTGTTTTGGTAGAACCGTTAAACCCATGATTTGTGATTGAATGTTAATTGATCAATCGCATAGTTCGTGAAAGTCAAATGAACCAATTCTAAACTTGTTTGGAAGTGCGGCAAATTGATTTCAAGGTTGTATGTGTGAAAGAGAACTTACAAAGTTAAGATGTCGACATACTTTGAACACGTGCTATGAATGTTTATTATTTAATTGTTCAAAGTTATTCCTTAATAGCTAAGGGAAGAGAATACCAGGATCGAAACATAAATAAGTTAAGAATCTTTTTAATTAAGGTAATTAACTTCATTTTGATGAAAATAAGAATTAGTAATGTGCATTTACTAATTAGAGATTTTCTGAGAGATTTCGATTATTTTTGGGCAGAGCATTTCCAGGAATTATGTAAACCGAATTTGTGCTTTAATGAATATCTTGAGAATATTTTCGGTTTTGGAAATTCCTTGGTATCCAAACTTCCTTGTCTATAAATACTTGAAGTTTTCCTTTCTAGCAAACTAATCCTCAGATCCAGCAAAACTACCTAGTTGTGTTGTTACTGGTGGAGCCGCTTATTCGGAGAGGAAAGTAACCTAATTATGCGAAATCTCTTACGGCCGCTCAGTTTAAAGACTTATTTGGGATTGAGAAGCTCTATTAGTACCGTTGGTGGGAAACTAGATAATTGCAGTTTATTATTAGTTTTCAATTGATTTGATTGACTAACGGTTGTTGAAATTTGATTGCACCTAGTTTGTTTATGCTTTAGAATCTTCTCTCCGATATAAGATTCACTCAATCTAGATCGAAGTTTCGACGGGGATCTTTAGACTATTTGTAGAGCTAAAGACGTCTTGTGATAATCCATTGTTAACAGACTCCGTTCTGTGCGTGATTGATCACAAGAGATTCAAGTTGATTGTGTGAAGATGTTTATTGAAGATCTAAGAAGATTTGAAGACAAATAAGACTTTGAAGATTTCTGATTTGGGTTCATAATCTTTGGTGTGCAATAAACATTATACTTCTTATATACGAAGTTTAAAAGATAAGCGTTATACTTCGTATTGTATTCCTTAATACTATGTCTAACTAGAGTGTAATCAATCATGCTTCGCAGTTATGTTTTTAATATGCACGACTTGAAAGATACGTTAGGTAATGAAATAGTTCAAGTCAAATATCACTAACCTCAGGTGGAAGGATGATGTTGTCGTTGTAGCTACTTACTTCTTCACTTCTTCAAGTCTTCGCAATACTTGTAATGTCTCATATATATCCTAATACTTTCAAGCTAACCTATACGAAGTTGACTCTAGTACATAATCAAGCGACTCTTTAAATGAGTTTTGGTTCACTAAAATATGACAACCAAACTTGACATACCAACGCTTGGTGGGTTCGACCGAGCTATGCTCTAATAATCTCCCCCTTTGTCAATTTTAGTGACAAAACTCTTACATCATATGGATAAATAAATTACAAGAATTCATTACACATACGCTTGATTCCCAAATTCAACAGCACAATAACATGTATACATTCAATCCATAAATGTCGTTGTTGATAGTATAATAACAAAGCTAATACTCCCCCTAAAGGTGAGATAGGTAGATTTTATAATCCGCACGTCTTTGTTATTCCTTTGTAGTCCATATAACTACAAGTATCATATGATATGCTACCCCCCCTTAGTCTATGCTTTACTATTTTGTTAGATAAACGTTTATGCACCAATGTCCTTTCCCTTAGTGATACCAATCAATATAAATCAATAACAGTATCACTTGTTTACTCCATATATTTCTCACCCTTTTTGTCACAAAGTGACAAAGAAACGAAAAAATAAAGGACAAACCGAAAGGATTTTACAAATCTCAAAATAGACTTGCCACCTATAGAGTTAAGCACGAGGGTTCCACACACCATTTTTGATAACCAATATCAAAACCGAAACTACAAAGTAAATTTTTTTTTTTGATATGTTACCAAGGAAACAATTGCCGAAGAAATTTTCCCTAATAGTTTAGCAAACCAAAAATCGACTAAGCACCTTAGTTCCTTTGCTAAATCGATTGTACAAATACAATCGCTTGTTCCATAAGACCAAAATAAAGATAACTCTATTTTTCTCATCGGGTTCTAATTATCCATATAACTTAGACCTTTAACTTTTAAACAAGACAAGTACTAGTTTAGTTAACTATCATTCCTTATTAAGGCATTCGATTAGACTTGAATAACCGAAACCTCCACTTTGATAAGTCTAACTAAGATCAGAATTAACTTAGTTTCTCTTATCCGGAATCGAATTGGACTAAACAATTCATCCCGTAAACCTTTTCTTTCGTTAAGACATAAACAATTCATACAAACCAAATAAATCAACAAAATTATTCACATCAACCGGAAGCAATTGAAACAACATAGACATTAAAGCAGCGCAATTTTACCGAAATTTTGGAAGCCTAAACGATTGATACCAAACAATAAAGCAAGATAACAATAGTTTTTCTTAACCGGAAACAATTGAATCACATACACATCCATACACAAATAATGGAATAAAACATCAATTGTACCGAAATTTTGTTAAGCAAAAGCAATAAATATACGCAATAAACTCGGCTTTTCTTCAACAGGAAAACGATTAACTAACAAAGTCGTTACCTCATATTTCACATCCACTTCTCCAATATGTTTGCATCTTCTTCCAGGGAGAATTGATATCGAAATATCATTATGTTATCATCCTTATGCAAAACAAAAGAATAATAACAACCAACCTTTACCAGAGAAAGGTTGAAAACAGGTTTTTAACTACTGCAAGCAAAAGTTGAAAACCGGTTTTTAACTATTGCAAGCAAAGTTGAAAACCACGAAACACATATGCTTTTATGCTAAACCAAAACCGATTCAACATATTGTGACTTTTTCACATATTGTTTCAATCAGAACCCTCATGATCCTTTGACAAAGCCTACCAACATGGGCTAGAACTTAATCCTGCTAAACCAAAAAGTCACCCAAACCATAAGGGTTCACAACATATGAGATCGAATATCAAGGTTAGAAAATCGAAATCAAACATCCCATACACATACATAGCAATAAGATAAAGCATTCAAGCACAGGCTATGTAAACCAAAAACTATCACAAGAAAAAAATTATAAACCAAATAAGTTTATTCATAATAAAAGATAGTTTTATTCATAATAAACTTTATTGAAAAATCAAAAACTAATGTCTATTTTCTGCAGATTTTTTCAAAGATCATCTTCAATTTCCTCAAATTTTTCGGGATCTTCATCAATGACATCTCGACCGATATCTCGGATTACGCACCACGATTACCTTGATTATGTTCACAGGCTAAAGCATTAACCTTTCGATTAATATTACGAGCATACTCCATGTTATTGATTCCAAGTTTAATCAACTTTCTTTAGTTACGGATAACAGTTCTTAGTAGTGCAGCCTGTCTATGATGAGTTTCAATAGTACTGAGGAGGACTTGACGTAGATTGATAATATCAATCTTAGCATCCAAACAGTTTTGGACAAGGAGATGAGTCACATCTTCTTTTTTCATTTTCGATGTCTTCACAACCAGATTTCTTGAAGGTATCATCAAGATGAGCAGTTTCCTTAGAAGTCATTCCACTCAAGGCTTTCAGAAGTTTTGCTTGAGATCTGGTTTGAGAAAACATCCTTTAGTATAAGTTCTCAGACATGTTGAGTACATATACTTGAAATACCTTTAACACATACCAAACAAATATATCATCCTTAAATAAATAATTCTGACCATATTTGAAAATATTTTCTCTTCTAATGTGTTACTGAAACACAATTTTCTCCAAAAAGAGATTATCTTCAAGATCGGTATCAAGAGATTCTTCAAACAACTACACAAATCCTTTTTACACGAGTTGTTGTAAGACAACCTTTATACCATAAGGATAATAAAATCATACTTAAGGTAGATCGTGTATTCTCTCTATGTTGAATAAGAGATATTAGTAGGATTCTGATAGCCCAGGTATATGTGCTTCCTTATATCCGAAGATTGGGCATTTAAGGATGCACATTCTAATGCGATTGAGCATTAGGATGAGGATCTTCCTCATCAAATACCTTTTGAGGAGATTCTTCCTCCTTTTCCTTAGGAGCATTATCATGTTCATTTTCTTGGGTTTTGAACCCATCCTTTTGGTTAGGAAAATTACGAGATGCAATATCTTCGATTATATCATGTACCCAGCATGGAATGTTCTCTGAACTTGAACCCGTGTGATCAAGATTTGCCATTAGAAAAATTGCTAATGTCTCTCGTTCAAGACATTCTATATGTCCTCTTAAGGTATCCATTCATTGTTGTAAATATTTTTATAAACACCCGTTTAGATATACCTCTTGACATGTTACTGTAAGAAGTTTCTCAATTAGGATCTTATTCCTTATTTGTGAATGTTCTAGCGATTGATTGAGAACTTCACACGCAATAGTCTGTTGATGAACTATATTGCATAAAGTTATTTTTTGTTCCTCATAATCTATCAGATTATTTTGAAGATCGAGTGTTTCACGCTTTCCTTCACAAACCCTTACATTCATTTGAACAATAAGTTCTAGGACATCATCTAGGTCATCAATGGTTTTTCCTTTTCTGAATAGTTTTCAACATGTTTGAAAAATCTTTCCAACATTTTTCGAAATTCAGAACTTGGGAAGACTAGTGAATTTAATCTCTTTTCACACTTGGAAACAGAAGATTTTTCACTAGAGATTGGACTTGGATCCAATACATGTTTCTTGAGTTTCGGATTCATTCTTTTCTGATCAGGAACCTGATTCGCAATCAAGTTATCAGTCATAGACTTTTTCTTTGATTTTCGAAGAGACTTATGAGACCAATTTCCATTGACCTTTCCTGAGATATTATTCGTATTATCTTGACATACGTTAACTGAACCATACATGGATTCAATTTCTTATAGATTGGATTGCACCAAACACAGATTATTAGATCTTTTCGTGTTTTTGCTTTCCGATACCAATTGAAAAGAACATCTGGTGATAGAAGGGGATAATCAGGCAACAATCAATTATTTACAAGGCAAAGAATCAACAGTCCAATGGCAATGCTTAGCCATTTTAGAAGAAGTAAAGTTATTAGTAGATCAACTAGTTTCCTTTTTAGGATTTCAGTATGTAGACAGGAGAGCTAACAAGGTGGCAGACTTGTTATCAAAGAAGGGAAGAAGCACAAACACCACAACATTTTGGAATGACCAATCTCCTAGTTTTTTAATTTCTGCCATCGTTTTTGACACTGTCAAAGCCTATGAAATTTGTACCTTAAATAACAATATCTCTATAATTTCTCTGCCGATGTTAATCCAAGAAATTGAGCCATTGGAAGAGCTACTCAACATAAGTTTGTCTCTACAGAGACTGAATCCGCAGATTAATGGAAGCTCAGGAATATAAGTCTTATTTTCAAAAAAAAAAAGAAAGAAAAAGATAAGGCTCTCTAACTTTATTAAGCGGTCCATCTGCTTCAAAATGGTCATGATCATGCGATCACTAAAATTGAATATATTATATATGAGCATGAAGTTGCTTGTTCGGACCATTACTATGCATGCCCTACTTGAATGTGATGGGAAGGTTATGAACAATTTTGGGTTTATAAGTTTATTAGTTGATATTGACAACAGATTTGAAAATTTTACATTTCAGAAACACTTTTTTGCTTTGGAAAATTTCAGCACAAAAAGGAAAGGCAATTCTTATTGAGATTATGAAAGATGACATAACATTATGAATGGATAATCCATACTCAACTACGGTAACGTGGGCGCATGCTAAAAGATGCGCCATGGCCTGAGATAAAACTTCATCCAAAGCTTCCGTTGCTTGGTAAGAGGTGGATTGGCTTAAGGCCAATATCGCGTCAAAATGGCGCATTATGTTTGGTTAAAATAGACAGGGACATCAAAAATCCTATAAATCAGGATAAGAAAATGTTGACATATCTTGCATAGTTTCTTCGGATAATGGTAAGTTTTTGATACGCTTGCTTGTTTCGCAACATGATTGCAATAAGGATTAGGCTAGCTACCTCATGTAACAAAATTGCTACAAAGGATTATTAAATTCCACGCAAGATTGCCGTATCCATAAAAAAACAAAATTATCTTCACTGTTAGATCCATTAGAATGATAATCTGCCATGAAATTTGGCAACTCCATGTAACACACCTTTGTGATGATATTAAAGTGTTGCACGTTTTTTCTTATGTCTTACAGAAGTTGTTGCTTAATCATAGTCTGAGCCTCTCAAGAATTCAGAGAGAGTTTCTGTACAACTGGATTTTCATGTCAGCCGACTATGTTTTGTCGTTATTTGTATATTCACAAATGTAGCCCACCATGCATTCGATGGTCAATGACCTAGACTTGAGGGTATGTCAAAGGAGGGAGGAAATCGAAAATAAAGCTTGCACGATGAGAAGTATTCCTAATTAAGATTGGAGAGATTTTTGGTCTCTTTGATCGCATAGCGCTAGTTTCACATTCTGTCTGCATATATTAAGTCGATTTCTTGTATCTGTATGACAATTTCTTTTACACACTTTTTTTAAGACTAGAAATATATCGTGGTAATGAAGAGGCATTTAGCATAGACAAAAAACACAATTTATTTTAGTTCTGACTATGTAACTTTTTTCTCCGGATTTGACCAAGTAATTAAACCTAAGAAGAGAATTTCATAAAAATAAAATAAAATACATACAGTCGTCTGATTGACAGATTTTTTTTTTTTTTTTTTTTTTTGGATTACAAGAGAATTTTATTAAGAAACCGGTGAGGTCAGGCACTGAGTGTCTTGTTAACAAAGACTTGACCCATTGAGAGTAATCCTTATATTCTTGTACAAAAAGTTTACGCGACCTAACTTTTTTTGAAATGGTATCTGCCAAGTGATTACCATCTCTCTTAACATGAGAAATTTTCCAAGAGCTAAAACCCGATAAAATTATTTTGATCTCTTGTAAGATCTTATTATTTTCCCATCTGACATTAATTGAGTTAGTAGTTATAGAATTTACTAGTACTTCAGCATCAGCTACCAAGTGAATTTTATCCATTCTGAAGCTTTTGATCCATTTTAAAGCTTCTAGAATTTTCTTACATTCATCAGCTTCAGAATCAATTACTCCAACTGCATAAGTGCCCTTGAATCCTTCATAACTTCCTACAATAGAAGAAAGCATCGTGCCAGTGCGAGTTTCATTAGTTAAGTGATTGAAATATGCATCCACATACACTTTAGACATAACTTCTTCTTGTACATCCGTAGGAGTAATTACTAATTCGTTATTAATTGGATGCAAAGACAACTGAAAATTAAGCAAACGATAATTAATTCTAGAAACTGTGGAAATAGGGTTTAGAGTTTTGTCCTGGAAGATGCATTCACATCTTTTTTTCTGTATCACCCAGCAGCTAACCATATATAAGTGTATTCCTCAAAGTATCCAATTCTACAACTCCAACATTGTTGATGTTATTGAACCAAGTTAGAATCCATTTTTTTTTATCGATAAAGAAATTTATTGATAAAAAAAATGAGAGGGTACAAAAGGCTTGTACCACCCTCAAGAGATACAAAAGCAACAAAAAACTAACTATGAAAGTAACCGACTACTTCTTAGTTTTACAGGATATCAAAATATAACTTTGGCCAATTTGCCATTACATCCTTAAAGCTAGGGAGACTCCAAGTCCTTGAAGAATAAACACCAAGTAAACAACACATACTTTATTTTATTTTGCAAAGCTATATCTGTATTCCTTTTATCAGTGAAGATCCTGTCATTCCTTTTCGACCAAATGCACCAAATGATGTCCACTGAAACCATGCTCCATATATGATTTTGTTGGGGTGAGTCAAGAATGAGATTCCAAGAGAAAATCATGGTTAAAATATCAGATGGCATTGTAAACTTCCAATGCATTTTTTCCTGGAAGTGAACCCATATCTTCCTTGCATACTCACAATGCAAAAAGAGATGATTAATATTTTCATCTTCTGTGCAGAAAACAAAACCCTTTGGTATAATCATACCTCTCCTGTTCAGCATATCTTTTGTTGAAAAACTATTATGAGCTAAAGACCAAAGGAGAAAGCCAATTTTGGTGGGATTTCTGTTTCCAAATGTATTTAAAGGTGCACATCTGATTTGGAGCTATACTTTCATAAGTAAGCATATCATAAGTACACTTAATTATAAACTGACCTTTGTTAGTGAGAGACCAAAGAATCTCATCACCAACATCTTTGTTGAAAGAAAAAGAGTTTAAACTCCTTTGTAGATCAGAAAGTTCTAGTCTTGCATCTACATTCATTCTCCTTGGAACTTCCAAATTCTAAGTGTTGTCAGCTTCAAAATGCATTTCAGATATAATCTTGTTTTTGTTTCTGGATACTGCAAAAATTTTAGGATACTTAAGATGCAAAGGAGAGTCAATAAGCCAAATATCACCCCAAAAACTGACACTACTGCTAGAATTTACTTTGAAGTGAATATGACTCTTGAAAATAGACTCACATTGCATAATACCTTTCCAAAGAGATCTTCCATAAGTCATTTTAGGAATCTTTGAAAACCAACCACTTGAATTTTCTTCATATTTTTCTTCAATGATATCTCTCAATAATGCATCTTTTTCTGTAGCAAACTTTGACTGCCATTTTGTTAAAAGAGCTTTATTCAGCTTCCTTAAACTCTTGATTCCAAAACCACCAAATTTTCTTCTTTTGTGTAAAGTTTTCCAATTTACTAAGTGCATCTTCTTTTTATCCTTACTGAAAAAGCGGGGGTCTAACAACCTCACCCAATATTTCGTTTAGGCAATCTGTATGAACAAACTCCAATATAATTCTGAGAGCACCAACTAATTAAGCGAGCTCAATAAAGAAATATATCCAAGAGTTGTATCTCTGTTTCACAATGTAATCAGCAAATCAAACAGATAGAATCCGCGAGCCTGGTTATTATGTGAAACAACTTGAACGGTACCAAAAACCAATGTTCAAGTGTCAACCAATTTATATCACAACCAAAGGTTGGATTATCTAATTGATCGAACTACGCACAACCTGTGATATTTCAATTATAGAAAATATAATGCGGAAAAGAAATAACACAGACACCGAGAAATTTTGTTAACGGGGAAACCGCAAATGCGAAAAACCACAGGACCTAGTCCAGATTGAACACCACATTGTATTAAGCCGCTACGGACACTAGCCTACTCCAAGTTAACTTCACCGGGAATGTAGTTGAGCCCTAACCAATCTCATGCGATCAAGGTACAATTGCGTTCCTTACGCCTCTAGAACCACGTCGGATTCTGTGCACTTGATTCCCTTAGCTGATCTCACCCACAACTAAGAGTTTCTACGACCCAAAGTCGAAGACTTGATAAACAAATCTGTATCGCACAGAAAAGTCTATTGAATAGATAAATCTGTCTCCCATACATATACCTACGAGTTTTGTTCCGTCTTTCAATAAATCAAGGTGAACAGGAACCAATTGATAAACTGGACTTATATTCCCGAAGAACAACCTAGTAATATCAATCACCTCACAATAATCTTAATCGATTAACGAACAAGATATTGTGGAATCACAAACGATGAGACGAAGGTGTTTGTGACTACTTTTCAATCTTGCCTATCAGAGAATAAATATCGAGCAAATCTTAAAGAACATAGTACTCAATCACAATAGAAAACAACATGATCAGAACACGCAACTACAGAGAAAATAGTTGGGTCTGGATTCACAATCCCATGAAGTCTTTAAGTAGTTAACCTATTGGGTTTTAGAAAAACCTAAGGTTAAAGGAGAATCGACTCTAGTCGCAACTAGTATCACACAGGCCGGACTTGTACCTTACAAAAATGTGAATACACACACTATGTTTGTGTCCAATCATGGTTACATGTTCTAAACTCTCATTTCAATCATTGAAACATTCTTAGAAGACGACAATAGATGTCTCACACAACTATTAGCTCTAAAGCAATTTTCAAGTGATCGAATGATCAATACGAAACATTCCGATTCTACACCAAATGATTGCATCACACAAATCATGTAAGATGTTACAAGGCGATTTTCACATGATCATCTTTTGACTTTCGTCAAGAATAAAAGATGAACTTGGTTAAAGCGAAAGCTTACCAACACATATTTCGAGAAATAGATAAGCGAGATAAAATCGACTCGAAATATCAAATGTGTATAATTGAAGTCTATATAGTAATACGATTTTTGTCTCAAATAAGAGATAGAGTAGATAGACTTTTGAGTGATAAATGAGTTCAAGTATCCACATACCTTTTGTTGATGAAGTTCCACAAGTTCCCTTGAGTAGTTCTTCGTCTTCATTCGATGAACGCCGTGAATTCTAAAGCTCAACTACACTTTCTATCCTAATCCGAGACTTAGCTATAAGTATACTAGAAATCAAGACTTATAGTTTTGGCAACTAAACTTGACAAACAAGCTTGAGATAGCAACGTTTGCGAGTTCGAATGAGCAGTGCTCTAACACTTACTATCATTCCAGGGAAAGTTTCTCATGATTCTTTCCATCCTATCGGCTACTAAGGCCGACATAACAAACAAGGACATGTAATAGACAGGTAAGCTATAAAGAACACTATTTATGAGAGTGATTTTTCCAGCTCTATTCAAGAATTTTTTTCTTCCATCCAGCTAATCTCATAATAATTTTGTCTATATATCTGTCCCCTTTACTTATTGTTCCACTTTTATCACCAAGAGGCAATCCAAAGTAAGTGGTTGGTAATTCAAAAATGTAAAATCCAAGAATATAAGAGAATGGAGTTAAGTCACCAGAAAAACCAACCCCGAAAACTTGACTTTTTGCAAAATTAATTTTGAGACCTGTTAGCTGTTCAAAAGAGAGCAAAAGAAGTCTGAGATGTTTAACCTGTTCAATATCAACATCCAAGAAAATAAGAGTGTCATCTGCAAATTGCAAGTGACTAATCAGTTTACCACCCATCACTGCTTGAAAACCTGGAAGTAAACCTTTATCTTGAGAATTTTGAATCATGAAAGACAAAGCCTCACCAACCAAAATAAAAAAGAAAGGAGATCATAGTGAATCTCCTTGCCTTATTCCTTTTTTTTTTTTATTTGAAGTAGCATCTAATCCATTTCCTCTATTTTTCACCATAATTCATCTTAGCCAACATCTCATCCAGGAAATCCCATCTGACATGATCAAAAGCCTTCTCAAAGTTCAATTTTACTAAGATTCCTAGTTTCCCACATCTCATCCTTGAGTCAATGAGTTCATTTGCCACCAGAACACCATCTAAAATCTGTCTTTTTTTTTTTTTTTTATGAAAGAAGTTTGTTGAGCCGAAATAACTTCTGGGAGAGTTGTCTTAAATCTTTCTGCTAAGATTTCAGAGACAATTTTGTAGATACCATGAACAATACTAATTGGCCTTAAGTCTTTATTTCCTCTATAGTTTTTTTTTTTTTTTTTTTTTTTTTTTTTTTTTTTCTTTCTTTTTTTTTTGAATGAGAAAGTATTTTTTAACCTCCAATCTAAAAAATTCCTCTCCTGTAACTCTTTAAGAACCAAAATCATGTTTTCCTTGAAAATTTCCCAACAACTCACATAAAAACTGATTGGGAATCCATCGGTCCATGGTGGCTTGTTTTATCCTAGTTTCTTCATTGCACTCAAACATTCATCTTCTGTAATATCACATTCTAGACATAACTTCAAATCATCTGAAATTTTGTTAAAGTCCATGAAATCCACAGTAACAGTTCTGCTTGCTTAAGTTTGAAAAATATTTTGAAAGTGTTCAACAATACCTTCTTTGATTTCTTTTTTATTTGTAGACATTTCACCTCTCACCTTGATAGCACCAATATAACTTCTTCTCCTTCTATCTGTAGTCAATTTATGGAAGTACTTAGTGTTATCATCTTGTTGCTGAATATGAGTGACTCTCGCTCCAGCTCTCCATTACTCTGCTTTAATGATGGCTAACTCATTTTTCCTTACTGTCGATATTGTATCCCACTGCTCCTCAGAAAGACCATTATGTTCATTTCCTTGTGCATCCAAGTCCACAAAGATGTCTTCCAGTTCCTGAATTCTTCTATCAAGATCACCATATTCTTTTTTCCTCCACAGTTATAATTTTGGCTTTCAAAGTTGTAGCTTCTTGCAAAAAGAGAAACCATCTCCACCTGAAACATTAAAAGTAGACCAAGTAGTAGTAATAAAGGAAATGAAATCTGGATGAGAAAACTAGAAATACTCACATCTAAATGGCCCTGGACCATTTTTCACACCATCACAGAAAACAATAATGAGGTTCTGATCAGATTAAGGTCTTGGTAAAGTCTGTTACACAACTCTAGGAACATGCTGCTCCAAAACTGCTGATACCAAAATTCTGTCAATTCTGCTCTTGATGCTATTGAACAGATTATTAGTCCAAGTCAAAGTTGCACCATTAAGAGGTAAGTCAAACAATCCATGTCTAGATATGAAATTGTTTAACTTTCTCATACCTGCAGTAACTTCTCCCTGAGAAGATCCTTCATGAAGAAATATGATCACATTAAAATCTCCGCCAATTACCCAAGGCAAATTCATAAACATCTCACTTCTTCTAATTCTCTCCAAAAAAAGTTTTAATTCACTAGTATTATTAGCATTAGGTGCATAAATTCCAGTGAATATCCATTCAAATTTAGTGTCACACATCTGACAAAGAATAGTGATGGAATAATGACCAACTAGAGAATCAATAACTTTAATTTTCGAATCATCACAACAACAAAGAATACCACTCCATCTTCCTTCTGAAGGTGCATCCAACCATTTAACATTTTTGTTTCCCCAAGTTTGCCAAACTATCAAATCATTACATTGCTGCAATTTAGTATCTTGTAAAAGAAAAATACTAGGTTTCCAATCTCTGGCTCTTTTCTTGATAATATCTC
Organism: Papaver armeniacum; assembly: GCA_023531295.1. Taxonomy (NCBI): domain Eukaryota; kingdom Viridiplantae; phylum Streptophyta; class Magnoliopsida; order Ranunculales; family Papaveraceae; genus Papaver; species Papaver armeniacum. The sequence continues at coordinate 97,288 of JAJJWW010013705.1, forward strand.
TTCTATGGAGATCATTCAAACCTGTAGCATTCTAATAAACAATTTTAAAATCCATAAAAACTTGAATACACAAAAAAAAAAAAAAACAAAGAGAAGAAGAAGTGAAGTATATTTACCTCCTTCTGCCTTAAAGTTTTGAACATGAGATTTCATAGTGTCAAGCATATATAGCATCCACATTATCCTCTTCACTTCCATGGAAAAAGAGACCAAATTTTGGTCACAAATTAATCATTTGAGAAATAAGTTTTTCAATGTCTTTTCAAATTATGACCAATATTTGATTTTACTGTATTCCATGCCTGGAGAACAAAGATTGTTAACAAAAGGATTTACAACAGCTTGGTTCATTGCCCCTGCTGTAACATTATGAACTACTTTAGATGCCTCTATTAATTATCTGGATATATGTGGTATTAATACTTCTTTCTTTAAGTTATCATCCAGACTTATGCTTTTTTTTTTGCAGTATCCAATGTGTTATTTGAATATTTATCCGTTGGTTGATTTGAAATAGAAGTCATTGCCTTATGGGTGCCCATATATAGAACTTGGTTAGAAGAAACATCCCCTGACTCATGACTGCCTAAGTAAGAAGTTTGACTTGATGAAGCTTCCGATGCCTTTAGAATAAGCATTTTATTTAAATCGGAGGTGTCTTTATCCAAAATTTGGATTCTTTGCGCTTTTCGCTTTGGTTCAACGGTAGAATTCCCATTTACACCAGATTTCGAGAAATTCAAACATATTTTCTTTCCTAAATCAACTCGCGGGAATATCTCCATGCAAGAATCTTTCCGAGAATAATTCAAAATTGGTTGTGATTGCTGAGGACTCGGCCATTCAATTTGAAGATTATTTTCAGAATAATTTGAATTAGGTAATTTTTTTCCAACCTTCTATGCAACTGTCACTGAAACCTAATTCTATTTAGATATTGATCTTGTTTTCCATTGATGAACTCTAGAGGTTTGACTTGAATTGGAAAAAGAAATCCCTTTAAAATTGAACAACATAGTAACATCTTGTTGTTCTATATTTTAAACCTTGATTCTGATAGAAGAAGCATCAGACCAAGATAATGTTGATGCGTGCACATCAAGTAAACCACCAAAATTAATTCTAATAGCATCAAAAATTTCTAAATTCCAGATATTGAAAGGAACTCCGTTGACTTCAATCCAAGCACCTTCCGAAGCTTTATTAGAAATTGAGATGGTATTAACTGATTGCCACCATGGATATAATCTGATAGTAGCTCCTTCAAAATTCCATAAACCTCTACTGATCATAACTTCTTTGTGTGAATTTGAAGAGAAAAAAAAAATTCTCCTCAAAAGGAAAAATATCAAATCATTAGCAAAAGAAAATCTGTTAGAGATCTCTTTACCAATTCAATTCCATGAACCAACAAAAAGAGAAGACTCAACTATAATGGCTTGATCCTAATTAGAGCTGGATTGAATTGATTCCTTTCTAATTGTTGCTGGATTCTCCTTCGGCATTGTAGATGTAGAAAACCCTACTACTACATCCAAAGGATTTCATGCCTATGCAAAGAATTAAATCAACAAGAGACATAGAAGAACACAAGATGTACGTGGTTCGGCATGATTACCTACGTCCACGGGGGTGAAAGGATGATCTTATTACTTCACACAAGATTACAAGGATGAAATACACTCAACAATACTCTATCACTCCTCTTCCTTACTTCTAAATTGCTCTCCTTTACCTTTCTACACGATCTCTATTTATAGTTGCAGGTGATGATACATCGATATTACGAGTGTTGGGCCTGGTGTAGCTTCCTGGATGTTCTTCTCGGACGACTTGCTGACGCTTCGGCCGATCTTCCCTTTTGCTCAAGCCGAGTCATCTAGTCGAATGGTGTCATTACCCGATGTCGTTCGTTTGGTGGAGGTGATCGACGTCGCCCTTTAGATTCTTGGCCGAGTCTCACTTCGACCGAGCTTTTCTTATCTCTTCACCAACTCTGTCAGTGCATTAACTACCCTCGAACCTTATGAGCATCACATCAGAACTTTTCTCCTTTATTTTGACCTCTCGAGCTGTCTCCATCCCTCTTTTCTCGCGCCCAGACCTGATGAGATGATTCAGTGCTTCTATTTCTTGCTTTTCTTGGTGCTTCCTTGGCCAGGATGGTTACACCTATTTCTGTGGATTATTTGCACCTACATTTATGCCCCTTCTTCCACTCGTGTAATCGACACGTGGGGAAGAAACCGCCTCGTCTTCCCACGTCCTCGGTCATGGGGTTCTGCGCCATGCTTGTTCCCCACTTTCTTCGATTCTTCGCAACCGGTTTACCTTCGTCGATTACCACAGGTGATGTTTATAAGTCCGACCCTTAAACCTTATTCTCTTTTTACGTTTTCCTTAGCCATTTTTTCTCCTCTGTCTCCGTTCTCCTCTGCTCTTTTCATTGCCATTAGTTATCCTCTCCATAAGTTTCCTTCCTTCCTTTTTCACTGTCCTGGGTCTTCTTAGTTTCCGTTTTGCAATTGCAATTTCCGATTAGGTCGTATTTTTACTCCTCTGCCTAGTTTCCTCTACTAGCTTTCATGGCGTCTTCAACTCCTTCCATGACGGAAAAAAGGTGCGTGAGCTATGTGTTTTCTGATGAAGATGGTGTATCGCTTGATTCCCTGTTTGTTATAGAGAGCCCTTCTAAGCATGATTATCGTGCTGCCTTTATCGCATTTCATGAGGAAGTCGCCTCAGAAAACTTCTGATGTTTCGTCTACCCTTGTAGGTGGGAAGCCCAGTGGAAACGGCAAGGAGACTAAGGGAGATCCATCCGTCCCGGAAAAACTGTGCCCCAGCAGTCAGCTGGTAGAGGGATTGTTCTTGCCGATGGTGTTGTGTATCTTGAGTCTGATGGTGATGATGATGACGATCTTTTTGAAGGAGAGGACGAAGCCGATGGTGATGAAGAGGAGCCGAAACAATCGGAGAAGTCTGGTGGAAATAATGTGGTTACTCGGGAAGAAGAAAACACCACTTACGGGGGTGAGTTTCTAGAGCCTCTTTCTCTGTGGTTCCCAATTCGGGAGAGTAGCACCTCTTTTCTTTGTCTCAGGCCCTATGTGCAATTCCCTTGGAGCTCTTATTTATCCTGAATTCGCCTCCCTGTCGGATGAAGATAAGATCAAAGCTGTCTCGTTGTATGATGCCGGCCTGAAGAGCACTTTTGACCTGCTGGTGAGTTGTGTTGATCAGGTCATGCATTCATGTTATGGGGTAAGTGCTAATGTTATTGGTGTTTGTAGGATATTAATCGCTCGTTGTTAAACGCTGTCATTCAGCGTAGAGAGGTCGCCGAGAAAGAGAATCTTCGTCTCTTATTAAAGCAAGAGCGCGAGCGATCCCGGGGGCTGGAGAAGCGACTGGCCGAGACTCAAGGTAGTTACTTAGCTTTTGCATGTTTATGATTGATTCTGTAGTGCCAAAATCCTGAGTTTAGTACTGCCTTCCTAGCCGAAACAGCTAGTGCGGAGGCCGATGCTGCCACGAGGTATCGCTTGTTGAAGAGAGAAATTAATATAGAACGGGATCACTTTTCGAATTTACAACATAGGATCGTCAATAAGGATGATAAAATCGATCGTCTGGAGACCGAGATTGAGGGTCTTCAAACCCAACTGCATCGTTACGAAACTTTTGAGTATGTCCCCGAGGAGATTGATAATCTTAGGGAGAGCTTAGCTCGGTTCCAAGGTATTGCCGCCGATAAAACACTGTTGGCCGATAACTTAGAGAGTCGGTGTGGTGGCTAAGGCTGGGAGTTCGAGATTTGCACGAAGATCGCCTTCGGATCACGGGGAAGAAGAATGTTGCTTAGAAAAGTGTAGCTAAGAATCCCTTGAGAAGCTCGAGAGGAGTCCAAGAAAGTTTCGAGGAGTTGGAGTGGGTTCGCGCTCAATCATCGAGGTTTGCGAGATAGCACATTCCGAGAGAGCCGAATGGAGTGATCATAAGAAGTACTTGCCCTCCAATGAGGTTTAACGAGCAACGATATCTAGAACTTTCTTCAAAGATGTCTTCTCTCGAGTGTAGCTTGTCTCAGTCGAAGAGACCATTAGGGTAGTTACCCCTTTACTGGAAGGTGGTGTGGCTTGTATTGTGTTTTCCTTGTCGTTGTCTTAGTGTTGTTAATATGTAACTGACCGTTCTTGTGTTTTGACAGCCGAGCAAAGGAAGGTGGCATCGCTGGAAGAGGAGAATGCCCGATTGAAGGGAAAGGAGGCCCAATTACTCGGGCAGGTAGCCACTGCCGAAGCGGCGTCGATGCAGCTGACACAAGACCTTGTTGCTGAAAAGGCGAAGTTCAATGATGAGCTCGTTGCGAAGGTCAAAGCCGGTGTAAAGGCGGTGCTTGATAAGAAATGAGCCGATGCTGCTGCTAAGAGGGCGATTCCGGGGCCAGTTCCTTCTAAAGAGTAAGCTTGTCTTTTGTAGCGCTGCGTCGCTATTTCACCCTTTGCCATGGGTTGTAATCCGCTCGAACACCTTTGTTTTCTCGTACACTTTTTTAATGGGGTGTTGCGTCGCCAACTTGGTTGTTTTTCTTGCTATCTGACACTATTATTCGTATTACCGTTCTTATTTATGTTATGCCGATGATGTATGGTTTGTTTCTACGACTAAGTTATGTATACCTGCATAAACATGAGTAGACCGGTTAGTCGTAAATGCCGTTTACGTCGAACACACTCAACAGGGAGGGTCACCGGGCCCAATGCCATGTCTCGATTGAGGTATCTCATCACTGTCTTTCCATATCTAGTGGTAGGGTAGTTGTTCCTTCCTAGTTTCTATGGGATCGATATCCCAAGAAGTTATCAATTAAATTTCTTGGGAAAGTGATTTCGTCCACTTGTGAGGGGAGCAATGTTGCCTGCTCGACTGACGAGTACTCATGCCTCGACAATCGGCCACTGGCTTCCAACCACCAGGGCCCTAAGGCTACCGGCACTTGCACACTTCCGTCTCCCCGAGTTCGAATATCCCGTCTTAATGTAAGTTGCCCCGGCACTTGCACAATGCCATCGCACCGGGTTCTAAACGACCATTTGAGTGTAAGCCGCCCCGACACTTGCACAATGCCATCGCCTCGGGTTCGAAACGGCCATTTAGACGCAATTGTCACATTTCCAACCCCACGTGGCCTTTCAAGGAAATAGCTGACAATGTATTATACCTGTTGTTCGGGGTGATATAGCTTTAACCGCTTAGCATTCCACGGTCGTGGCTCGGGTGTTCCGTCCGGTTTTAGTATCTTGTATGCTCCTTCGCCGACTTTCTCAACAATGGTATAGGGTCCTCCCACCGTCTTTGCTAGCTTTTCCGCCTTTCTTATCACGTTCATAACCGGGTAGATCCTTTAGTACCAATTGCCCCTACTGAATTCTCTTGGTCGGACCCGCTTATTGTATTCTCGTTGTATTCTTCGCTGGTAATTTTCCATCTTTTACAGGGCCATCTCTCTTGTTTCTTCTAGGTCGTCAAGAGCTTGGCCAAGATAAGATCTGCCGAGATGTTTCGCCTCCATGCTTCGGTCCTTGTTGTTGGTATCATCGCCTCTGTCGGGAGGATAGCCTCGGTCCCATATGTTAGCATGAAAGGTGATAACCCAGTTGCCTCTCTGCGAGTTGTCATATATGCCCATAAAACGTTATAAAGTTCCTCGCACCATTCTCCGTATTCTCCATCAAGCTTCTTCTTCAAGTTGTCGGCGATGGTTTTGTTTGTGATCTCGGCCTGTCCGTTACTCTGGGGGTAAAGGGGCGTGGACTTGCTCTTTCGGATGTTGTAGGTATTGAATAGTAGGTCGATATTCTTTCCCTGTAGTTGTTTGCCATTGTCCGAGACGATTGATGCTGGTACTCCAAAGCGACATATGATGTGCTCCCAAATGAACCGAAAAACATCTCTATCCCGGATATACTTCAATGGGACGGCTTCTACCCATTTAGTAAAGTAGTCGGTTGCCACAATTAAGTATTTTCTCTGCCCCGACCCGACATGTAATGGTCCCACGATGTCGACCCCCCATTTGGCGAAGGGCCACGGACTGATTACTGAGTTTAACGTCACTGCTGGTGCATGTATCTTTTTGCCGAATTTTTGACACTCGTCACAGATGAGGGCCATATGCTTTGCATCCTCATTCATGTAAGGCCAGAAATATCCCATAGTCTTGGCTCGTGCTGCTAGGCTACGGCCCGAGCTGTGATTTCCCGCGGCCCCATAATGCAATTCGTTCAGGATAGTGTGCCCATCTTCTTTACTCAAGCATCTTAATAATGGTCCGAGGTACGATTTTCTGTACAGAGTGCCGTCTCGGAGCTCGTATGCAGCTGCTTTGCTTTTAATTTTGTTGATCTCGGGTCGCCTTGGGCGGCTTTCTGTTTCAAGATATTCGTGGATCGGTTTCGCCAATCATCGGCCTTATATTGATCGGTAGTGGTTCTGCTACGTGTGCGCTGATGTCCCCTACCTCAGTCACTGATGGCATTAAGATCCTCATAATTCTGATGCCCTCCACACTTGCATCCGTTAGCATGGAAGTGATGTATGCTAGGGCATCCGAGTGGCGATTGTCCTTCCTACAGATGTCTTTGGAACTTGATATTTGGTATTTGGCCGATGTAAAATTGGGCGAGTTCCCAATATTTTTGTAATAAGGGATCATGTATAGCATACTGCCCGGCTGATTTGTCGGATGACTAGGCGAGAGTCACTTGTTAGTCTTACGTCTTGGATTCCCATTTACACTATCAGGCGTAGAGCATGGATCACTGCTTCATATTCCGTGACATTATTGGTCGCCTTAAATTCGAGTCTAAACAAGTGGACCATCTTTTTTCCTTTTGGCGTCGTGAAGACCAATCCTAGGCCTGACCCGTCTTTATTGGATGATCCGTCCACAAAAACTTCCCAACGTGTCGGGTTGCATGTCTCGAGTAGGTCGTATGGGTCCTCTTGGTCTTCCTCCATTCTGGGATGTCTTCCACTTCGTCTTCGTCGCTGGGGAAGTACGCAAGAAGTCTCAAGCACTTGCACTGTGCCTTTACTTGCGTTCTCATCTCATAGAAAATATCGAATTGCTTGATCTGTGCGCTCCACTTGGAGATCCGTCTCGATCTAGCTGCGTTGTCGAGTACTGATTCTATGGAGGATTTTGTGAGGACCCGAATTTTGTGAGTTTGGAAATACATCCGAAGTTTTTGAGTTGCAAACACCAAAGCTAATATCAATTGCTCGATTCTGGTGTAGTTCCTCTCCGCTGGGTTCATGGTTTTACTTATGAAATACACCGGCTTTTCTTCCCCTTTCACGGTCTTAACTAACACGGCACTAATGGCATAACCGGTCGCCCCCTAGGTATAGGGTTAATACTTCCTCGGGCTCGGGCCTTTGTAACACTGGCAAGGCTAGCGAGATGTCGTTTAATTTTCGAAATGCCTCCTCGCATTCCTCGGTCCATTTGAACTTTTCTCCTTTCCTTAATGTCCCGAAGAAGTCTTTGCACTTATCGGATGATCGAGATGAATCGCCCCAAAGGCTGCCAAGTTCCCATTTAACCGTTTACGTCCTTAATCGTCACGGTGATGGCATTTCTACTACTGCTCGGATCTTATCTCGGGATGACTTCGATACCTTTGTCGGGTAATTATGTACCCTAGAAATTTGCTCGAGGTGACCCAGAAAGTGCACTTAGCAGGGTTCACCCTCATCTTAAGCTTCTCATAGTCTGAAATATGTCACGGAGGTCGCCGATGTGGTTGGTGGCCACCTTGCTTTTGACCAACATGTCGTCCACATATACCTCGATGGTGTGATGTATTTTATATCCAAACATATTTTCTACCAATCTTTGGTATGTGGCGCCTGTGTTTCTCAGTCCGAACGGCATTTTGGTGTAATAGTATAACCCTCGGGTGTGAAGAACGATGTATGCTTTTGGTCCTCGGGGCCAAGGGGATCTCAGTTGTACCGAGTATCCGTCCATGAGTGTTATTGCCTTATATCCGACTATGGATTCTACTAGCTGATCGATGTTGGGGAGGGGAAGGCTGTCCTTGGGCAAGCTTTATTCAAGTCGGCTGAAGTCGATGCGGACTTGAACACCTCCGTTCCTTTTGGGGACTATCACCATGTTAGATATCCATTGTGGGTATTGAGCTTTTGAATTATTCACCTTTATTTGCAACTTTTTTAGTTCGGCCTCCACCTTGCTTGTAGCTCGGGCGCGATTCTCCTCATCTTTTTGTCGGATCGGCTTGACCTTGGGGTCTATTCTCAAGTGATGTAAGCAGACTTCTGGGTCAATTCCTTCCATATCATGCATTTGCCAGGCGAATACGTCCATGTGTTCTTTCAAGAGAGTTATCAGCTGTTGTGTGTATATTCATCCGTTAATAGAGACCCTACTTTCACCATTTTAGGCTCTTACTCAGTACCTAAGTTGACCTGTCGGGTGGGTTCTAGGGCCGAGAAATTAGGCTTTGGCTCGTCGACTATTGTCGGATCCTTTGATTGCTATAAGATCCCCCCCTTTTCAGCTTCGTAGGTGGTGATGGCTTGTGATATCACCTTCTCTAGCTCTTCCCCCGCTTTTATTTCCCTAGCTTTGTTCTTTTCCTGACGTTTCCTCGATCGTCTTTCTTCATTCTGCTGGATATCGATTTGTACACATTGTCGTGCCGCCTGGGGGTCGCCCAATACCTCCACTACCCCTCGATAGGATGGAAACCGCAATCTCTGGTGGTAAGCCGAGGCGACCCCTTTGATCCCCGCCAACCATGGTCGACCAAGAATTGCTTCATAGGGCGACACAACGTCGACCACACAGAAGGTGGTGAGCGCGTCTAGGAACCCTTCCTCGTCCGAGACTCTGAGGGTGACTTCTCCTTTTGGTACTGTCACCGTACCGTTGAAGTCGTAGATTCGATAGGTCGACGGGATTAGGATGTCATCAGATAACTCCATTCTTTTGAAGGTATCGTAAAAAGGACCTCGACTGAACTGCCACTGTCCATCAGTATCCTTCGGACACCCCATTCTTCAATGAGTAGGGTTATCACTAGGGGATCCCCATGTGCTTGACCATTCAACGGGACGTCCTTCGCTGAGAAAGTGATCGGCTGCATTATCCAAGATTCCATGGGCAGAGTTTTAGCCACACTGAATATTTTCTTTCCCGCCCGATCTCTTTTGTGGATCCTTGAAGTGATGCCGGTTCCTAGATCAAACCCCTGAGTTTCCGAGTGCGAGATGGTGTTGCAAGCGAACTGGGTACTACGATTGATTCTTATCTGGTGCACTGGCGCGTCGGGCTGGGCTGGTGTCGACGATGTTTTGACAAAATGTCGCAAATATCCATCTCGGATCAAGTGATGTACGATATCTTTTACCTCTCAACAATCATTAGTCGAATGGCCACGGAACTGGTGGTAATGGCAGAACTCGGGATGGTTCCTTGTTTCGTCGAACTGGACTCCCCTAGTCTTCGGGTATCGGATATCGTTCCTCTTTTTTACTTTCTTGAATATTTCTTCCAATTGTGCATTTAGTAGGGTGTAAGATCTGGGTTCGTGGCGAGGCTTTTTTCCTTTCTCGACCCAAATTTTCTTGTTCTCCACATGATGTTGTGTGCTCGGCCTTTTCTCAGATCGCTTCGGTGCTTCTCGTGGGGTTGCCTCTGCTGTAGCGCTTGCTTCTTGTATTCCTCTATCCTATGCTCCTTCCTGTATTTTGTCCAAGGAAATGTAGTGTTCTTGCGTCTTCCTGATTTCTCTTAACGTTTTAGGCTTCTCGGTGTACATTGCTACCCAAATGGGATCTGACTTCCCTAATGAGTTTTCAAAACCGAATATCTGTTGATCGACCGACACCTTTCCGATGTCCGTACATAACTTTCTCCATCCGTAGTTAGAGAGCGCGAGCGGTTCCACGAATCTTCGTGCAAGCGTAAAAGAGCTTATTAACTCAGGCCGAGCTATACTCTTGTTATGCATGTAAGTTTCAAGGAAGGTTTCCACCAGATCGCATAATTTCCAACGGATTCATCGGGCGGGGTGTAGAACCGACTCTTTGCCTCGCCCTCCAAACTTGCCGGGAAGAACTTGCACATGACCACATCGTAATTCTTCCATTGTAACAAGGACATCTTTGTACATTTTGATGTGCTCTCCCGCGTCGCCCGTGTCGTCAAACCTAGATGGGAAGATCGGCAACATACACTTGGGCGGGAAAGGAGTCCGATCTAACTCCTTGGTAAACAACGTTTTCTGTGCTTCGCTGATTACTTCTGCTAACTTATCGTCCTCGTTGTTTCCAGTCAGTTTCTTGACCATCTGCTCGAGTTGTTCAATCTTTTGTTTGGTTGTCGCATCCGTACCCTCATTGGTTGCCTCTTCCTCGAATCATCGGCTGGCCCATACCCCCCCTTGATCGATTAGGGTCGGGTATGCGTTCTCGGCTCGGAGATAGGGGTGGGGTATTTCTCGATGGGGTGTGATTGCTAGAAGCGCCTCGGCTCGACGACCCTCTTGACCCCGCTCTCCTGTTGCGAAGTCGGTAGTTTTCATGTTCTAAGGCTAGGTTTGTTCTTTGCAGCTCTCTCATAAGGTCTTCTTGCCTTCTTTGGCTTGCCAATATAGCGAGTAACATTGGGTCGGTACTTTCATGGATAGAGTGGCCATTCACTTGGTATCCTACTACATTGGGGGGTGCAGTTGGAGGTCTTGTCGAGGGAACAACGGGGGGAACGATTGGAGCTACGAGATGATCGGCTGCCGCTGGTGGGATGCCTTGGTCGAGGTCGCCCCTTGCTAAGTGCACTCGCCTAAGCCTCTCACCTTCTCGTTCTAGTTCACGTTGGTTCTCTGTCGGTTGGCTTTCTCGCCCTCGTTCCTCCTGTATTGTCTGCACTTCCTCTTCTTCCTCAGTATCCGATGCAGTTCTTCCGTCCACCACGTCCCCTTGCATTATCTGGCTCGGGTTGATCCTCAGTATCCTAGGTGGGAAATCGTCGTCTCGGCCTAAATCGACTTCCTCATCGACAGTAGCCATGCCTCTGCCTAGTGCCTGAGTCTCGTCCTGGTTATCTTGCCGATGATCTTCGTGTCGGGAATCCGTGAGTCCTTCTTGTACACTAGATCCCGATGTGACTCGGTTCCTAAGGATCCTACTCGTCCTGGAGGTACTCGCCATTACCTTCAGTATTGCCCTTGTTCCTCGGCTCGCCCGTCCGTCTCTACCTACGTCATCAAAGAACACATCACTTACTTCGAACCGTTTTCGAAAAGGTTAAGGATGAAGTACATCGATTCTTTGTGTAAAGGTGAAAAAAGCTTTCTCAGTACAATTCCATTTATGCTAGCGTGTTGATCTCAGCGATCAAGTGGGTTTGACCGCAAGAGGATAATTTTTTGAAAAGTTGTTTCCACCCATCACTTTCGGTACTTTGTCTACGCATTAATGACTATTTGTCCTAACATTCCTTGCGCCAGAAGTCATTAATCATCCGTATGTCTGGTCGGAAGATTTCTTTCTTGACTATGGTTTGATGATACGATAACCTTTACCGATTTTTCGTCTTTGATCATCGCGATGTTGTGTGGCTTTTAGCGTAGGATTAAGATGAGGCTTAATAATGAAGCGCCCACTAAACTCCTTCCAGCCGTAGTTTCCGGAAAACTAAACTCGATGACTTCGAGTTAGTCTTGCCTCTACCATTGTCATGCTTTGTTTTAATTAACTAAGAAGATCCGAACAACGACGTAACGTTTCAACTTAGATTATACCGGTCATCAAAGATGATCCATTCGGGAGCTTTTGAGATGTTACTACGTTTTATCTTGGATCGGCGGCAAGGCGGCCTTTGACCAGAAATGCTTTATCCCAACGAAAACATTTACCTTTACATAATTAGTCAAACTTACTCGACAGAATTCCTTATTCATAAGGTAAGAGATTTCCCGGCTCTTGTTTGAAGGAGTTAAGACGATGAAGATAACTAAACAAGTTTTTCCTTTTAAACTAAATTTCCGTGAGCTCTTCATGAACTTAAGTAAGTAAAAACAAAGGTAACAACATTGTGCTTTTGACCACAAAGGTGAACTTGAAACAACAAACCTAGCAGCCCACGGATTTTAACCATTAGAGATGAGAAGAAAATAGGTCAACGAGGTGGAATTTCATTCTAGCTTCTACCAACATCAAAAGATGTTATTTGGGAGCTTATCGATCTTCTAATAACTCGCTTATACGACTTAAGCAAACAGCCTAGTTAAACGATTTAATCTTAGCGACTTGATTCAAACGAAAGACAAGAAAATAGAACGATCCTTCATCAAAACTCAATAAGGTTTTGCTAAGAAAACAAAGACAAGAAAATCTCGCAGGCTTTGCCTACCAACCAAAAGAGTTTATCCCTTAGCTTCAACTAACACGCAAGGTGACTTAGGAGCTTGGATTTCTCTCTTTTGGTAACCGATTTCAAGGTATCCGAAGATGTTACACGGTCCCCTTAGTCGGCGCAGAATGTAGATGTAGAAAACCCTACTACTACATCCAAAGGATTTCATGTGTATGCAAAGAATTAAATCAACAAGAGATATAGAAGAACACAATATGTACGTGGTTCGGCATGATTACCTACGTCCACGGGGGGTGAAAGGATGATCTTATTACTTCACACAAGATTACAAGGATGAAATACACTCAACAATACTCTATCACTCCTCTTCCTTACTTTTAAATTGCTCTCCTTTACCTTTCTACACGATCTCTATTTATAGTTGCAGGTGATGATACATCGATATTACAGTGTTGGGCCTGGTGTAGCTTCCTGGATGTTCTTCTCGGACGACTTGCTGACGCTTCGGCCGATCTTCCCTTTTGCTCGAGCCGAGTCATCTAGTCGAGTGGTGTCATTACCCGATGTCGTTCGTTTGGTGGAGGTGATCGACGTCGCCATTTTAATTTCTTAGTCGAGTCTCACTTCGACCGAGATTTTCTTATCTCTTCACCAACTCTGTCAGTGTATTAACTACCCTCGAACCCGATGAGCATCACATCAGAACTTTTCTCCTTTATGTCGACCTCTCGAGCTGTCTCCATCCCTCTTTTATCGCGCCCAGACCTGATGAGATGATTCAGTGCTTCTAGTTCTTGCTTTTCTGCGTCCTTGGCCAGAATGGTTCCACCTGTCTCTGTGGATTATTTGCACCTACAGGCATAATAACTTGTTACCTAAATGAACTTTCTGCATATAGAGTGCTCATTAGGTAAATGAACTAGAAGATATTTCTCTGCATGAAATTTGGTGGCTTGATATTTGTTTGAGAGTAAATTATCAAGAACAACAAGAATTCTTTTCCAGCTGTTTGAGTTATTCTCAACATGCATTACAGTGATATGCTTGCTTTTGTTGAATGACAAAGATAATAGAAAAAACTGATCATATTTGTTTTCATCACGAACCAAAAAAAATATGCTCTGAACCTTTATCAAAAGTCCAATACCAAGACCCATTAAAAATTCTTCTTGAGATTCCTTATGCATGATGTTTTCAATCAAACTGGAGCAGATCTACTAAAAGAAAATTGAATCAAAACTTTTTGTGTTTCTTGTTTCTTCCTTGAAAAGAATTTCTCCAGTTTTTTTAGTTATCCCAAAAGATTTGTATTCACATACAATTCTTTCAGATTTCATAGAGGATGAATCTTGAGTTGGTTTAGATCTCTTTTTATGAGAAACCGAGATCCAACCTTCATCACCATCAATATTTGAATTTGAATCATTGTTGTTGGTAATCACTGCTATCCAAGACTATTCATTTTCACCTTGCTTCCTCTTTCATTGATTCTGCTATTGTCCCTGCTGATCACAAACCCATTTCTCCTTGCTGTTGCTGCGTGAAGAAGATCCATGAAACATTTTCGACGCGTGAAAACCAGACTCTCTCTCTCTCCTCTATGTAGCACTCTCAGACTAGTTATTATGAATCCATTCTGGTATTGAAGTGCAATTGCCTTTCACCTGATCAATGTCAATGTTCACCAACCTCCACACCGATTTAGCATGAGTACAACTTATAAGGAGGTGGAAAAGTGACTCTTCTTCATTGTTACAAATACTATAGTTTGTATCCATGTCTCTGTTATACTGAGAAAGTCTTAATTTAGTGGAAACAATTCCTTTAAGACACTTCCATATGAACAATTTGACTTTGTGAGGAAGGTTCATACTCCATAAAACTTTCCAAGTGTTCTTACGAATTGTATTCAATGCAACCTGATTATTGACTATCTTTTCCACCAACTTATTATAAGCACTCTTTAATGTGAAGACCCCGTCTTCAACAAGTGGAAAAATGATCATACACTTAATTATGTCAACAACTTCAGCAGAAAAAAAAGTATGTAAAAGTGTTATATCCCATGAAGCAGAGTCAGGAAACATCAACTCATTGACAAAGTTGTAAGAAAGATGAGAAGGATCAGTGGGACTTGGCTTAAACTCCAGATCAATAATCCAATTATTTAACCAAATCCTTTTCTTCTTGCCATTATTAATCTCCATACAATAATTCTCTTGAAGAATATGTAGTCCAACTTCAATGCCCCTCCAGACCCAAGAAGTATTATATTTTTTTTATAAATTATATGCAGAAACTCCTCATTATTGAAGTACTTGGGCTTGAGTATTTGAGTAACAAGATGATCATTCTGAAAACATATTCTCCAAGCAAGTTTGGTAAGAAGAGCATGTTAAGCATCTCTAAATCTCTAAAAGCTAACCCTCGGAAATCTTTATGAATGTATAGATTCTGCCAGGCTATGAATTTAGTACCTTTGTTGTTTTTATAACCCCACCAAAATTGTTTTTGTTGTGAATCCAGTTTCTTAATCAAATTCTTTGGCATTTTGAAGGTGCTCATCTGATACATAGGGACAGAGTTAAGAACAACTTTGACCATGGGGGTTCTTTCTGCTTGACTGAGATTAATGCCTTGCGAATTTGATAACCTTCTTTCAAAAGCAATGTTTACCTCTTCAAACGAGTTCATTTTAGACTTACCAATAAGAAATGGAGAGCTCAAACACTTTTCCTTCTTGTCCATATATTTAACTCCAAGGATGTTTTTGAGAGTATACCTAATATCAAGGTCCATATTGTTGTAAAACAAAATGGAAGATTTGTCAAAATTAATGACTTGACCAGATTATGAGCTAAAATCATGCAATACTTTTTTTTTTTTTTTTTTTTTTGAAACTGCAAGGAATGATATATTAAAATTTAAGAGTTTACATAATTAGCTTCCTCTTACAGTAAACTTTGTATGTTGCCAGGAGGTTCAGATAACCAAACTCTATTAAGTTTATCTATTCTAGCTGACTTAGACAACACATCTGCTACTTTATTCTTCTCTTTTTGCACATAAGAACAGTGCCAAGAGCTAAAAAATTGAAATAAGTTCTTGATATCTTTAATAAGATTATGCAACCTCCAGTCTATATTGTAATCTTCCTTGTTGACAGCATCTACCACGATCTTTGAGTCCAGTTTAAAATATACCTCTGCATTCCTAGTTCTTTTGCCCACTTAACAGCCTCCCAAAGACCACTGCACTCTGCATGCTCCGGACTAGATAAATCAGCTAGATAGATACACTTTGATCCTTTGTGTTGACCTGAAAAATCACGGATAATGAGACCAATGCCACCAGATTTATTATAATAGGAACCATCAGTATTAAAATTAAATGCTCCAAATGGAGGTGGAGACCAGTGCAGATTAATTATGTTTTGTCTGTGTACGTTGACAGGGATTTTACGAGACATTTCAACATAATCTGAGATGTACTTTCTGCATTTATGAATAATGATCTCCAGAGTTGTTGTCGAGTCCTTGAAGATTTTATCACATCTCTGAGACCAAATACACCACGCAACTATTGCGATTTTGCAGATATTATCCTCCTTGATATGACCAGTTTCTAGATTATCAAAGAAGCTACAAATCCAGTTCACCAGATTAATGTTTTCAGGAGTGTGAATACCCAGAATACCAAACCAAACAGGTTTCACCAGCGAGCACTCAAGAATGCAATGAGTAGTTGTTTCAATCATTTGAGAGCAGAAAGGGCAACTGAAGTCTCCATTCTGTATTGCGTAGATGAGCTTGTCTCTAGTTGGGAGAATATCCTTCACGCATTTCCATAAGAATTGAGTAATTCTAGGAAGAAGGGGTAGTCTCCACAGTCTCTTAAAAACCTTCTTCATTCTTGGAGGGATCACAACATTAGAGTTTTGTTCTTCATACATCTATTTGTAAGCAGATTTTACTATAAATTTTCCATTTTTCTCTAAGGTCCAAACCATTTTGTCTTCATACTGAGAGAAAAAACTCATGGAGAGGATTAGTCTTGCTGTAGAGTCTTCAAAGAGGGATAGAATTAAACCAGAATTCCATCTTGTATTGTCAGGAGAAAAGAGTTGGAAAACATACTTATATTGCTCAGCAGTTGTGGCACCAGTTCTGGGTGTAGGAGGAACATCAAGACCCTGTACCCAATTATGTTTCCAGATGAGAATAGAATGACCATTTCCAATGCTCCAAGCACTGTATTTATGGATGAAATGTAGCTCAGAGCTAATGCTAGTCCAGGACCAAGTGGTAGAAGAATATTTCTTGAGATTAAACATATCACCATTAGGGAAGTACTTTTCCTGTAAAGACTTAGAACAAATAGAGGTATGATCAGGACGTATCCTCCATGTAGACTTAGCTAACAGAGCCCTATTAAAAATCTGAAGGTATATAAATCCTAAACCACCATCTTCCTTTGGAGCATTCGCATTTTTCCATGTAACCAGTTTCCTGCCTTTATTGGATTTCTTTTTCCTCCAGAATTGTTGTTGTAAAGAATTCATCTTATTAATTGTTGTATCTGGGAGCTTGAAGCTTGTCATGTGGTGCACATGAATAGAATTAGTGACATTTCTCACCATTACAGATCTGGCAGCTTCAGACATGTTAATGCATCTTCACTTTGATAACCTGGTATCCATCTTGTCAGCAATAATAGAGAAAGGGATTTTCTTGTTCCTTCAAACGAAAAAAGGCAGACCCGAGTACTTTTCATCATTAAGATTTAATTGCCTGACCTGGAGAATACCACTAATTGTTTGACAATGAGAAGGGCTCATATTTTTGCTAAAGTATACAATGATTTCTTTGAAGTTAATCAATTGACCTGAACATAAACTAAACTCCTCAATCAACTGAAGTAATTTCCTTGTTTGATCTAGATTGGCCTTGCAAAATAAGAGACAATCATCTGCAAATAATAGGTGATTAATCTTAGGGGCAGACCTTGAGATTTTCATTCCTGTTAACTGCTTAGTAACTTCACAATATAGAGATATCTTGAAAAAGCTTCCATTGCTAAGATGAACAGATAAGGAGAGAGGGGATCCCCTTTGTTAGAGCATTGCTCGGTCGAACTCGCATGCGTTGCTATCTCAAGCATGTTTGTCAATGTTAGTGATCAAAACTATAAGTCTTGATTTCTAGACTATGTAGCTACAGGTCTCGGACTAGGATAGAAAGTGTAGTTGAGCTCAAGAACTCAATGGAAATCATCATACAAGACAAAGGACTGCTCGAGGAATCGGTGGAACTTCATCGACTAAAAGGTATGTGGAGACATGAACTTATCTGTCACTCAAAAGTCTAATTACTTTATCTCCTACTCCTGAGACAAAGTCGTTTAGACGTATAGACTTTCATTATACACATTTTCTATTTCGAGTCGAGTTTAACTCGCCTATCTATTTCTCGAAATATGTGTTGGTAAGCTTTCGCTTAAACCGAATTCATCTTTACCTAGTGACGAAAGTCATGATATGTTTCAATCACTTTGGAAATTGCTCTGATGAAAAATGGTCTGTGAATAACGGCTATATAACGTTCTCTGAGAATATTTCAATGATTGAAATGAGAGTTTAGATTACATAACCATTGGTAGTATATAAGCATTGTTGTGGAAACACATATATGTATAAGTCCTTATTCCTTGAACCAAAGTTTGCGAACTTTGTTGATCAAGAGAAATGGATGTGGCACAAGCCAAGTCCGTTGAACCGGCGGAAGTTCTCACCCGAGAATTTGTCTTTGGATTTTTGTGTACTCCTTCCATGAGCTTAAATCCGCGAATCCAGTCCGCGAACTTGAGTAGGTTATATCTAAAACCGGTTGTTCTTGAACTAATGTTTATATAAACTAAGGAATGCTTTTGCAGACCGTGGCTATAAAGTTCATGAACCGATTCGAGTGAATCAAACCGTTTTTGCTTCGATTGTGTCTTGTGTAGTTACATAAGATCTAAGAAATTGAAAAACTCTCTAACTAGTTCATTTGAGTCATTTGAACTAATTATGGTGAAGAAGAATATGGTTGATATGAGAGTGATCATATGGCTAACCATCTGGTTGACTATTGTTGAACCAACAAATGTTAATGTTTGGGTACGGTTCATAAACCCAAAATTGAACATTTCGTTTGTGTGTAACAAGCTAAGTTTTCGATACAACGGTTGAGAAATATTAACTTGAATCTAATCAGGTTTTCATCTAACAGTGAATATTGAATACTTTGTTACTAATCTAACATTCATTGGAAACCATGATTTGAAAGACTATATAAGGGAGAACTCTAGCATCTGGGAAACCTAATCCCCACACTTTACGTGTGATACTAGTTTGCTAAGCTAGAGTCGATTCTCCTTTAATCTTTGGTTTTCTTAATCTAAAACAAGGTTAACGACTTAAAGACTTCATTGGGATTGTGAAGCCAGACCGATACTACTTTTCTTGTAGTTATGTGATCTGATCTTGCTGTTTCTATCGTACGAGTACAATTGTAATAATTGGCTTGAGATTTATATCTCCGATAGGCAAGATAGAAAAAAATCACAAACACTTCGTCTCATCGTTGCGTCGATTAAGATTATTGTGAGGTGATTGATAATACTAGGTTGTTCTTCGGGAATATAAGTCCGGGTTATTGATTCGTTCCTGTTCACCTTAATTTATCAAAAGACGGAACAAAACTAATAGGTTTATTCGTGGGAGACGGATTTATCTATTCTGTAGACTTTTCTGTGTGATACAGATTTGTTTATTAAAGTCTTCGACTTTGGGTCGTAGCAACTCTTAGTTGTGGGTGAGATCAGCTAAGGGAATCAAGTACGTAGCATCTCGCTATGATCGAGAGGCGTAGGAGCATAAGCGTACCTAGGATCGGTGTGAGATTGATTGGGGTTCAACCACGAGTCCGCATCAAGTTAATATGGGAGTAAGCTAGAGTCTGTAGCGGCTTAATACAGTGTGTGTTCAATCTGGACAAGGTCCCGGGGTTTTTCTACATTTGCGACTTCCTCGTTAACAAAATTCTAGTGTCTGTGTTATTTCTATTCCGCATTATATTTGTTTATATAATTGAAATATCACAAGGTTGTGCGTTGTTCAATCAACTAGAATATCCGACCTTTTGGTTGTTGATTTAAATTGATTGACACTTGGATATTGGTCTTTGGTACCATCCAAGTTATCTCTCTTTGATAAAGACTGTGATTTCTATTTTCTTGAGTAAAGATCAAATCGAGAGATTGAGATATAAACTCTTTGATATAATTTTCTCTAGATTGAGTCTGACTGTATAGTTGATTCTCTAGAAAGTATATTGGAGTTTGTCCATACAGATTCCTAAGCGAAATATTGGGTGTGGTTGTTGTACCCTCGCTTTTTCAATTGGTATCAGAGCAGGCAAACACGTTCAAGACCTTACAAGTCTGTGTTTGTAGCGATCTGATTATGGATGAGTCTATCTCTAATAACGTACCAGTTCAGAAATTACCAGATGATTCTAAAAGCTTGGATTCACCTGAGAGAACTATCACATCTAAGTCAATATCCAAACATTCTCTTGATGTAAAAACTGTTGATTGGGAAACTCTCCTAGAAGAACAGTTAGATGAACTTTCTGATGAAGGTGATTCAGATATTGATAGAGATATTGATGAGGAAGTCTCAGAGTATGTTATGTTTATGGATTCGTGGAATATGAAGAAGATTACTACTTCTCATGTCTCACCTCTTCTGACTCCTCTCTGTCGAGAAAACAAGAAATTGAGAAGATGTTACGCAGGTGTTTATTTTTCGAATCGTTCTAACGAATCGATCCTCAAGGATTCTGAGGAAAACCTACGTATGAAGTCACTTGAATGTGATAATCTTTATCAAAAGTACTTCTTATTAGAAGAGAAACTTGCGGAAACTGAAGGAATAGATGCTCCAATATTAGCAAAGAGGTAAAATTTGTCAAGGCTACTGATTCTTCTCAACAAAAGGTTTCCAATGACGGCAAAAGTGAAATACCTTCACCGGCAGTTAAGGTTCAAAAGAGAAAAGTATATCAACCTACAAAGTCAGCACACACGGATCGAGGTAAGAACATTCCTTATGTTTGCCACTATTGCGGAAATCACAAGAAGTTGTGAAACCAAGATCATATGTTAAGACTAATCCCCTTAACGCTACAGGTTCTAACTGTCCAACCTTTAGGCAAATGAATCAGTGTTGTGATAAATCTAGATTTTCCTATAAACGTCATACGAATCTTTTTCACAATCGTAATGGTTATCAAAAGGATAACTTCGTAAAGACGAAGACAAGATCCGATGTTCCCAATTGGAGAAAGACTAACTTGCAAAAGAATAGTCAATCCAATTCTCCTCCGAGAAATCTTAAAGAGAGTAATGGGAAGAAGGTTCTGGTTGTTCCTAAGCGCACTCAGAAATGGGTACCAAAGAAAGCCAATGATGCTTTGAGTGTGAAAAGGAATGATCTTCCAGAAAATTCCATGACTATGGAGAAGGCAATATCCATGATGTTGGAACTTAACAAGTTTTTTGGAAAAATGTAATTGGATGTGAAAGTTTCTAAAAGCGATCTCTTTCATGATAATCCAAAGGTAACTTGTGGTGAGAAAGACATTGTTAACCCCAACACAACTTGATTGTGTTGTAAGTGCATCCTCACCAAGGAGTGCCCTATTATGTATACGGTGAGGGAAGCACGAGAACCTGGGCACACAGATTATGTTTGGTAAGGCTGTAAAATTCGTCTGGATTCTTCTAAAAAGGTTCTTAAACGTTTAGGTTTTAAAATAGTAGTTCGGGATGTTTGGACTTCATGGTACACCTACCAGGTATGTATAAAATCATTTAAAATCAAAATATAGGGGTTTAAGTTCGCGGACTTGAAAATTCGTTTACAAACCAGTATGCATAATTAACGTCGGTAAACTTGTTTTGGCCGTAACTTCTTCGTCCAAACTCGGAATGACCTCATTCTTTTTGAATTATCTTTATATTTGAATTATCTTAAAAATGGAGATGAGAATTCCTGAATTTGGATGAGTTAAGAATGGTATTTGTCCTGTCTCTTGTTTTTGAGTGTTTTGCTTCGTTTCGTCGCACTTGTTCCATTTCTCTTGGACTTGGGCACTTGGATTCTTGGAGTAATACTCATCTAAGCTCATTTGTAGCTTTTACAAGCATGGTGTTGGTGAATCACAAAGAAGGAAGTTCAAGAATGGGCAGTAATATGCATTATTATGGGATTCTTGAATGTTCACAATCATCTTATGTGAACTATGGTGCATGGTCATTAGTGACTTTGTATGTTCTTCTTTGTTAAGAAAATCTTTTTATACGCCTTTGGTAGCTATTCTTGGTGTAAATCAGGGCGAAAAAGATTGATTCTACCCGTTAAGGACAAATCATCTTATATGTGCATTACGAGTTTGTCTTGATACCTAGGAAACTTCTTATGAGAATTTATTCTTATTTTTGAGAAGGATTACTAGAGTTTGGAATAGCCATTATCGTGATTACACATAGATATGTACAACGTTTTCATCTTCATGTTTTTAGGTTTATTTGTTTAAATTCTAAAATTGTTTGGAACATGATTTTTGCAGTATTAATCTTTATGGTTTTATATAGTGCAATTGTTATGGGATATGTGTGTTTGCGTTCCTGAACTGTTATTGTCCCATACCTTGTCAAAAGTAAAGTCTTTCGTAAGTTGATATGCACATATTGATAAAAGAATGAATAGACTTTTGAAAAATACAAAAGTTAAGCCTATATTGTCAATTTTTGATGGAAGATAGGTTAAAATGTTTTTTTTACAAGGATTATGTCTATTGTACGTCGTTATGCAAATAGTGATGGAAAATAGAATGAATCCTTGTGTATTCCACAATAATTGGTCTTCCCCGATCCATATTTTATGTATTACTGTGAGGCTCTGTAATGTGTCTTATGTTGAGCACTAAACAACCAAGTTGATTATTTTATGATTAGCTTTGTTGTTGTTCCGTAAGGTACTTTATGTCGAGCATTTTTGAACTAAATTAATCATCTTGTTTAGTTATTTAGTTATAACTCCGTAAGTCTTCTTATGTTTGAGCTTTTTTGACTGGGTTGATTATTTTCATGATTAACTTAGTCATTGCTCCATAGATTCTATTTTGTCGAGTATGACCAATTAAATTGATTACTTTTGTGATTAGTTTGGTTGTGTATTTTGATTAGATTAATTATGGGTTCTCTTGTGATTAATCTAATTGGGGCTATTTTGTGTTTCCTCCCCTCCCAAGATCGCTAATTAGCGTTTCCTCTCCAAAAAGATTAAAATTAGTGTTTCCTCTCATCCTTAGATTTTTCATCCATTGCTCTGTTAGTTGAGATCGCTACGCGTGTCAAAGACATAAAATTTTATGGCGAACTACCCAAAATACCCTCATCTTCTTCCCCAAAACTTTTGTTGTCCTTTCATTTCCTTTATTCTGGATCTGGAATTTCTCTTTTATTTCATTTCTTTGTTCGGTAGGTAAAGTAGATGCTCCTGCTCTAAACACCCAATGTTGTTCGATACAATCATCACCATCTATATAGCCAATCTCTAATAAGTCCATAGACCCAAATTCAAAGATCGTGCTTCTGTTTTCTCTACTTCATTCAATAATCAATTTATTATTCCATTAAGTCTCTCTTTAATCAAATCAAACACTGTTTAAATTATCTTCAAGTGAATCTCCTGTTATTGTTACATAAAAATCAAGTAATAAGCTTCTTTGGAGCCATTATTAACTTCCATTATGGAAGACACGCTCAAGTGGGTTCTGATCTTGATTAAATGGTGATTGTGACAACCATGGATTTGAGGATTTCTGTATGTGACTGAAATTGGGTTTTGTTTAAAGTACGCAATGAAGAAAAAATGAAATAGGTGGTGGTGATGGAATTCGTTTGTCGGCTAAAATAGGTTTATTATATGTATTGAAATTGAAGCAATAGATGGAGATGTTGCCGAGGTTCATATGGTTCAGAATAGAAATTAATGTTATGGTTGTATTTGGGAAAGAATTGATTTTGGAAATTAAGGTTTGATGGTGTTCATTGAATTGGGTATAACCCATTTGTAAAACTGGTGCAGCGAAGATGGAAAAGGGTCTGTATGTTAGCTGGAATTGGGAGAAGGATCTCTCAGTAACTGAAACCAATTTGTTATCTTTGCCTCCCTTCCTTTGTTGTAAATTAGGTTAGGTTTTCTAAATAAACGTTAGAAACGATCCCTTCATTAAGGGAATATTCAATTTTGGTAAAGAACACAATAAAAAGGGATTTAGCAGAGAAATTGCGGGAGTTGTTTCTTCAATATTTCGGTTCAATCTGTTATGAAGAAGGGAATGATCTTCCATGGATTTACTGAAGAAGATAAGGGTATTTCGGGAACTATGTGCGACACGTGTATACTTTTGCCACGTGTACAGTAGTGCTGACTCAGCTAACTGGAAATTGGATGGAAAAGCTAACGATGGGAGAAAACACTAATTTTAATCTTTTTGGGGAGGAAACGCTAGTTAGCGATCTTGGAAGGGGAGGAAACACAAAATAGCCCATCTAATTGAGTATTTTTGAGTCTCCATAAGTTCACTTGTGTTGAGCATTATCGATTAAATTAATCATGAACTTCTTGTGGTTAATTTAATTGAGTATTTTGGATTCAAATTCATACTTGTATGTGATTTGTTATGTCCAAAGAAATCCTTCTTTTCTTTCGAAATTAAGGTCACTCTTGTTGTTCTTTCGGGAATGACAAGACTGACAATTGAGCATGATCCATTCCCTCGCCATTAACCCGAAAGAGAGAGAAAGAAAGAACGCGGAGTATAGGCCCGCAAATTGTAAACGCTATCTTTTTTGGTAAGAACGGTTTTTCTCACGATTGACGGGAAGATATATCGAAAGGTATCAGGGAATCCAAAGGCGCATGATTGACTGACAAATTCACAAAAGGTCCCGGGAATGCCAAGGGCGCCTGGTTGACTGGCAAATTCACAAAAGATCTTAGGACATCCAAAGGCGCCTGATTGACTGACAAATTCACAAAAAGTCCCGGGAATGCCAAGGGCACCTGGTCGACTGACAAATTCACAAAAGGTCCCGGGAATGCCAAGGGCGCCTGTTGACTGACAAATTCACAAAAGGTCACGGGAATGCCAAGGGCGCCTGGTTGACTGACAAATTCACAAAAGGTCTCGGGACAGCCTAAGGCGCCTGATCGACTGACAAATTCACAAAAGATCTCTGGACAGCCAAAGGCGCCTGATTGACTGACAAATTCACCAAAGGTCCCGGGAATGGCAAGGGCGCCTGGTCGACTGACAAATTCACAAAAGGACTCAGGAAAGCCAAAGGCGCCTGATCGACTGATATTCACGTAAAGTATTAGGAACGCCAAGGGCGCCTGATCGATTAAAATTTACAAAAGATCTCAAGGCGACTTTTGCTAACGCCCACTCTATCTGAAACCTTTCTGAAATAAGAAGGGGAGAAGGCGCGTTTTACTAACGCCCACTCTACCCAATATCCTTCGAGAAAAAAAAGAGAGGGGGTAGGTTTCGGATAAAATGCCCACTCTTCCTCTCTACCCAACGTCCTTCAAACAAAAGAAAGGGGGAGTAGGCACGTCTTACTAACGCCCACTCTACCCAACATCCTTCAACAACAAAAAAAAAAAAAGGAAGGAAGAGTAGGCGCGTTTCACTATTGCTCACTCTACCTTAGACCCTTCAAGAGGGGGGCAAAACGCCCGCACACTTCCCCAGTATCCACTCCACCCAATACCCCTTTACCAGGGACTACTGATCGACAAATAAACATATAAAGGATCCGACTATACTAAGGACACTCGATTAACTAATGAACAAGAAGCACTATAAGCGTTTGATTGATAAAGTAAGCGCGTACACCACGTACTTGCCGCAGCCGGCACCCTTTCAAAGTAAATCACGGGGGATGGGCGAATTCCATTAATTACCATTTTTCACATCGCTTCCCACTAAGAAAGAGTAGATGCGATCATCAACGATGGGCATACTTAAAGAGGATGAAAACACTCGCCTAACCACACACACATTTCAATAATAATACAATAAAGTTATGAACAAACAAAACAGTCAATAAAATACCAGCAACAGAAGAAATTAATCCAAACACCAACAGAATATCCCACAATATAAGAACAAACAAACAACAAGTCCAACAAAGAAAAATAAAAGAAAATGCAACATAGGAACAAAGCGCTTCAAGCAAATCAGAGCCTCTCCAACTCCTTCCGTTTCTCCTCGAGCTCGAACGGACTTCCTTGGCGGACTCGGCCACGCAACACCTCGTCATTCGCTAACCCAACGTCAGCAAGCAACAAATTCAACACCACCCTCTTACTAGAAGTCGTCTCCGAACACTTCTCCCGACTTCTCCTCCAACCGAGAGATTTGACCAAAGAAGACAAGCTGCGAGGATCATTGCGGCTCTTCACCTTTACCAACGACTCCTTTAGCCATGCTATGGGGAACTTAACGTTGAGTGCAGATTACACGGCAGCTTCCTATCTACGTAACCTCGCCTCATCGGCAAGGATCATCCCCTACACGCGTGAGCTGGTCCGCAATCTCCAAAATATTCCTAGTCATGTAACACAAGATAGGAACGTCCAAAAGACCCTCCTTCGCCATATGATCACCACCGCGTTCGACGATGTCTCTATATGCGTCAGCAAAAGAAATTGGAACCCAGAATCCATTGACTAGGGTGTGGGTAGCGGGATCTACCCCAGCCTCAGCGCCACCAAAGGGAAACGAAACCGCGCATTTTCGGAGTCCTCTGTTACAATAGGGTTGGTCGATACATCAGCAACAGGAGTATCAGTCTGCTTCTCCGAAAGAACAGACGAGCCGCTGGGATCACGCCACTAGGGATCACGTGCCTAGTGGCGTCCATATCGGGCTTCGCTGTTTCTTTTCATTTCTTACCCATATCCTAGCGCCAACAGTAGCATGTAAACAAAAGGGAAGGAAAATGATCGACACAAAAGAAAAAAAGAAGAAGAGGAGAAGACCAACCTCAGGAATCGACGAGCCTAGCGGAGTATCAGTAACTTTGGGGCGAGACGCGGAGGAACTAGAGGATGACTCAGAGTCAATAGTAGAGCCTGACAAATGAGAAATGAGCACCATTGCAAAAACAACTTAGATTTATAAGAAAATAGGAGAAAGGCAAAGAGAGAGCAATAACAAGAACAAATGCACATATTAAATAGGAAGTTACCTGCAGGATCATTAACGGTTAACGCCACGTAGGATGAGGACCCACCAAAAACTGACCCTCTACATCCAGAAAGACTCATTAATTGCAGAACGACACTAGGAGACACCGGAAGTTCACCCCTGCCACGTATGGTATCAGCCCTGAGAGGGTTCACTGATGATATATGAAGACGCGGCGACACCCAACCAGCTCCAGTGGGGAGGCTAACCCCTAGATTCCTCAGCTGATCCAAAAACGAAGGAGTTGGGCTGTGACCCACATCCCTGGGGGGCTGCGACGTGCTCCTTCGATGGCTTTGACGAGGATGAAAAGGCGCGGTAATAGCAGAGGAACAAGGGCGCGGAGCAGACGACTAGTTTGCCTCCCACATAGCTTTCTTCTTCAGACTCCTCTCAGTCCAATCACATTCAGACATATTCAAGTATTCCTCCATCACCTATGAAGGAGGTTTCCACCCTAGGCGATTGGAAGGAGGAGCTTCCTGGGGAAGTGATTTCCGCCACCCATCTCAATAAAGGGGAAAGTGTAACGATGAATAACAAAAATACAAGGAAAATGAGATAGCAAATACCTAGGGAGCTAAAGGACTAGCAGACGACCTCACATTTAGCCGTGAGGGCTTACGATCAGAAAACGACCCCTTCTTTGGCTTCGCAGGCTCATGACCCTCGGGCGGGGCCCAAGAGGTCACCACCGGATCCGAGCGACCTTTGTTAGCCGGAACGACGCGATGCTCAGCGGCTACAACATTATCAAGTTTGATTCGACCAGACGCGTGAAGTTCCCGAAGATCTTGGACAGTCAAATCACGAGGGGGAGATGATTCGCGCAAAAGAAAATTTAAAGCTCGACACCTTAAGAAATCATGATACTCGTGAGCCCTTTCAGTAACCACTAAAGGTCGCGCGGAGATAGGCTACTTGAACGAAAAATCGATCCCCCGATCAGACAAACGAGTCGCCCCCTTAAAGACGTAACGATTGAAGCTAGAAACGACGTCCTCGATATTAGAATTCTCCGGAGGGGGGAACCTATGAGGAACCCCTTGATCAAACCCAACTTGCCGAGCTGCACGATCAGGATTATATGATATGACGATGAACTTACCGACATAGAAACCAGGAAGATAGCCGGGTAACACAACCATAACTGAATCAAAATCTTCCTATGACAAGAGCTTCGTAGAATCCAACTCCGCGTCAAAAGGGGAAATAAAATCATAATGTGCCGGACCCGATCGACCATCTTGGTAAGGAAATGGTTCAAAATCCTTAGCCACGTCCAAGTGCTTACCAAGATCTCCCTTGCACATTTTCCATTTCAAGTTCCAAAGAGCCATCCGCGGGTAGCCATAAACAACGGGAAGCTTCTTGACTGAACCATCATCCTGCTTAACATCTTCCTCGCGATTAATGGTGAGTTCATTAGGCTCAGGCGCGCATGGAGGAACATGCTCCCAATACCAAGCCTGCATGAAAGAACTGAGATATATGTCTCGATCTTGATGAACCCACCATCTGGAGATCCCGACAGAACAGATCAAGATGGCAGTACAAACCAACTAAGAACATCGGCGCAAGTGGGAAAGAGACACCGCGAGACAACAACACTGCCATTGGCATAACCTCACCTTTAATGGTATCTTGGGGACTGTACTCAAATACACCATGACAAAGCCAAAACAAGATAAAAGCGGCTAACTCCACGCAGGGATTCTTCTCCTTGCGTCTGGGGGGAGCACTTTCCCATCAACTATCTGAGGAGCCCAATATTTTGACCAAAGAAGAAAAGAGGCACGTCGATTAACCTTAATAACCCACTCGGGGTCAGCTTCTTTTGGATTTGACGAGCCATGAATTTCCTCATAGGCGCGGATAGAGGTAGATAGCAGTCGATCGCCCGATGAGCACTTAGGAGGAGCTTTCTTCTCTTCTACCCACTTGGCTTTCCCCTTCCTGGCGGACGAAGACGCCTCCTTTTTATCAGTGGCCTCTTTGCCTTTGTCTCGCTCCGAAGGCGTTTGGGTTTTCCGCACTAGTTCATGACGGGAATCATATTTGCACTTCAAAAAATAAGTGCACAAATCCTTATCCTCATCATCTAGCGCTTCGTAAAAAGCTGCCTCGTCATACGAATGACTACCATGAATCGGCAACCCCGTAAGAGCGACTAAATCTTCTAAGACGATGGTGGCTTCCCCCCACGCTGTGAAAAGGGTGTGAACGGGAGGAGCCCAACGACAGAAAAGTCGCGTGTTTGTACCCAAAAAAAATTCTAGGCACGAAACACGATGAATAGATGATTTGGTGTGTATTTAGGGCTAGGAGACGAATTGAGGAACAAATAAAAAAGACACAGGTTTTACGTGGTTCGGCATGGTTTGCCTACATCCACGGGCGAATCCCCTTGGGGAGTGATTTTTTATTGATAATAGAATTACATTGTGTTTTTTCTCTCTCCTAGCTCCCTCCCACCTAAACGATTTATGCTCCCTATTTATACAGTTTAATATCTAGTTTCAATATAAACTTAAATGGCATTAACTGCTCATTCATGCCTCCATCTTCGATTATGTATGAAACTGCTGGAATTAATACTTCATGTTAAATTCTGCATGAAACTGCTGGAATTAATACTGCATGCCTCCATGTTAAATTCTGCATGAAACTGTTGGAATTAATACTGCATGCCTCCATGTTAAATTCTGCATGAAACCCCATGAAACTGCCATCTTGTTCAATTCTGCATGATGGACTGACTAGATGACACGCATAATGGGTTGGTTGACTGGATTGATGGTTGACATGCATAATAAAATTTTGGCCGTTTGTATGGAGGTTGGGCGATAGCGCATCCAGCAACATGGTTGAAATCGATTAGCAAGACATCTCGGCGACATGGCTAGAAACGGTTGGCGAGTCTGTGAAGAAATTGGTCGGAAATTGGTTAGAAGCACTGCTGGCAACAAGACCGAAAATTCTTTGGAGGTGCGACGTGCAACCTGACTTTGATAGATGACCAACGGTTGATTTTGACCATTGACCGGGCATTGACTTTGACCATTGACCGGTCATTGAATTTATGTAATACTGGAAGGCTGGTGGGGTGCCTCGGTTGACTGGTTATCGGGCTTGGATGACAGCTGAACAGTGGTCCAGGCAACATTCTGGCCCGATATGTGGTATTTTTACTCATGGTACAAACATCGCGTTACATCGTGGATGCACCTATTTACCCCTCGCTTAAGGGAAGAGTTTATGGCTTCATCAATACTTTCCTTCCGAAGAGCAACATAATGCCTGGGGTTGGAACGTATATGAGCCGCCCAGTGCGGCCACACCGGATGAGTCTTTGATTTAGATCGAATATCGATAAGGGATAGGTCGTAGTCGCCACGATGAATGGCCATCCGCGGTACAGTCTTGAACGCGAAAGCATCCATGGTCTCCGACTCGGGCCGCATAATCCATCCAGGAGCGAAGGATAAGGCAGCACGGGAGGATTTAGAAGGCGAGGAACCAAAATACCTTCTAGAGAGAATACGCGCTTACCTCCGCGGAGTTTGCTTAACCACAGCGCGCGCTTTAAAGCAGGCCCACCCGTGAACTCGGCGATTGTATATGACCTACCATCTTCTGGGGCGGGTAAGATGATCTCATCCTGATCGGAGTACTCAGACTCTTCAGAGCCCTCATTATTAGGCTGTTCGGACTCACTACTTTGTTCAGACGAAGAACTGCTGGAGGAGCTGCTTGACATGGCGAGTGTATGGATGCGGCCCGGAAGAAGGGAAGAAGGAGAAGTATTAAGGGGAAAATGAATTGACAACTCTATATATAGGGAACTCTAAGAATTGAACGTGGCATTTATGCACGGGGAATGGTAACTGTCAGAAACTGAAAATAAAAGAGATTTTGCACGATGGGGAGTTAAAACATCGCCCACGATCATAGACTCAACAAAATGAAAATACCCACCGTGTAAACAGGTCATGAAGGGAGGCGCTCAAAAGAGATTCTTTGACTATTGGATCATTTGATAATTGGTCCAATAGTCAGGGGACTAATGTTGATACATGGAAAAATATCCCTTAACAGGCTTGGGGTGCCCCTAAGAATAAGGGATATTTTGAGGTAAATAATAGGGACTTGGGGACTAAGCCCAAGCCCAAGTAGACAATATCCATAATGGAAAGGACGAAGAAGGAATTAATCAAGAAGTAGGAGGTCATGATTAAGGAAATGGCATTAATAGTAAATAAGAGGGGTTAGGAAATGTGTCATGATGTAGCAAAAATAGGGGCTTTTAGGAAAGCCTATAAAAGAAAGGACAAGGTACAATGAAAACCAAACTCTCTTTCTTACCTTTCTTGGAATTGTGAGGTCATTTGGTGTACCTAAGACGGGTAGAACCTAAACACAAATTCATCCTTCCACAGTGACCATCTGGCGCCATTTGCCTTTTTAAAACTGTGGCAGGTTTAGAGCGACCTGATTGGTCAATAGAAAGGGGGCCGGCCAAATGTGGGCGTGGCCACACTTCTAGTGTGCATGTGGCGGATTTAAGCGACCTGATTGGTTGGTAGGAAATAGGGCCGGCGAGTATGGGCTTAGCCACAATTCATGTGCGTGTGGCGGGTTTAAGGCGACCTGATTGGTCGAAGGGAAACAGGGGCCGGTCGAGCAACATGGGGTGTGGCCACTTGCAAGTGGTGCCGGCTGGCCTATGGCATGGCCACACCTTCCTTAATTTGTTGTTGCTCCTATTCCGCGGTTCCTTTTATTCCTTGTTTTCTGATTTTGGGTAGGATTTTGCACCTACTAATCCAAGGCGGATTAATTGCCTAGTTAGCCTAGGCTTAATTTCGACCGGAGAGGTCTAATATACTGCGCATGGCGCAAAACCCTAATTTTTGCAAATTAGTCGGGGTAATATCTGAATCTTGTGAATGATCACAAAATTGATTGAATTTTATGTGTTGACACATAGTTCTTTAAGTTTATTGTCAGAGAGCAGTATGCTTTCCGATTGATACTTTTATGCAAGGACCTTAACCTTGATACTTGGAAATTCGTGCTACTCTGCTGCGAGTGAACACAAATTGTCATGCCATATCAATATTAAGGGTTCATCCAGGGAACATATCACAGAAAAGTATTCGGTGAGTCTTATATTAATGAATAATATAGGCAGGGCGCCAAAATTTACAGAACATCTGGGATTGTTGCTACATGCACCATTCTGGGTAAATTTCATGTGAATATATTGAATTGCTCAATAAATGCGCCAGTGAAGAGGTTGAACACTCATCACTATTACATGGCTCTATCTCTTTGCAAAGTGACAGCATATTAAATGCGGGAAATTTACAACTTTAGCCCTGAACTAAAAACCACCATCAACACTAAGGTTATTACTTATTTCTTTTGAGCAACTCACGGGTCTTAAAATCAACTTTTCTAATAATCAGATCTTTGGGGTCAGTTATAATGGTGATTTAACTCAGTTTTCTTCTATCTTGGGCTGCTACTCTGGTCAATTACTAACTACTTATTTGGGATTGCCTCTTGAAGATAAAAGTGGTGATGTTGCAAAATGGGACATAATTGATTCAAACTTGCAGGATAGAATAAAAAACTTCAGAATAGTAGAGCAGGGAAAATAACCTTATAAATAGTGTACTTGGTAGTTTACCAGTATACTACATATCTTTATTTGTCATGCCAACATCTGTTGCAAAAAAGTTGGAAAAACAAATGAGAGACTTTTTATATAATGACAACAAAGGAAAGAAGAAAGTACATTTGGTGAAGTGGAAAACTCTTTAAAGAAGAAAGAAATTTACTGGCTTAGGGATCAAAAATCTAAAGAAGATGAACTCAACTCTTCTTACTAAGTGGCAGGAGATTTGCAACAAAAAAGGAAGTTTTATGGATACAGATAGTTGCAGAAAATTATGGCACAGAGAATGATTGGATTTCAACTTTCTCTAAAATAACTTATGGAAGATCCGTTTTGAAAGGTACTATGAAGTGCAGTCAGTTTTTAGGAAACGTGTTGAAAATATAGGGGTACCAAAATACACCACCAACTTTTTCTTAGGCAACCTGTATGGACAAATTTAAATACAATTCCGAGAGTTCAACTTAATGAATCTCAATAAAGGAATAATATTTAGAGTTATATCCCTTTCTCTCACAATCAGAAAGTTTACAGAGACTGGTCCGTGAACCTGATTTACATGTGAGAGTACTTGGACGATTCCAAAGATCAATATCCAAGAATCGATCAAATCGTATCTAACAAACAATGATGGATGTATCTACTTTGATTGATTTGCGTACAACCAGTGATATTTCAATTATAAAGATAAGCAATATAATGCGGAAAACAAATAACACAGACACCAGAAATTTTGTTAACGAGGAAACCACAAATGCAGAAAAACCCCGGAACCTAGTCCAGATTGAACACCAAACTGTATTAAGCCACTACAGACTCTAGCCTACTACAAATAACTTCGGTCTGGAATGTAGTTGTGACAAAATCAAACCCTCACAACAATTCATTTATAGTCGCGTTCCTTACGCCTCTTGAATCCCAAAGAAAACTCCGCGCAATTGATTCCCTTAGCTGATGTCCTTTACAGCCTAAGAGTTACTTCAAATCAATTGAAGACTTTAAACCAATATGCCTCCCACAAATAAGCCTATATGTGATTTCCTTTTTGATCGTAGATCAAGGTGAGACTGGAAATCGATAACAAAGTCTAGCTAACCTCAACATCCGGTCTTATGACTCCCGAAGAGCAACTAAGATTCTTATTCACCTCGAAGTATTAAACCAGTAGAATCACAAAGTCTGAGACGAAGAGAACTTTGCAATTTTATCTATATTGTTTGAGTGAGCAGCTTAACAATCAAAACAAGATCAGGATACTCGAACTATCAAGATAAAGATAGTTGTACCTAGCTTCACGAATCCCTAGGTGAAGTCTTTTTTAGTCGCTGAACCCTAGAAGGGTTTGAGGGAGAGGACGACTCTGGTTCACGAGCACAGACTTTTTATGGTATGGATACCGGGTATGCATACCAAAAATTTGATGTCAAAATGTAGATACTCTGGTACGTGTATTGGGTACATGTACTGCGGCTCCGGACCTATAACAGCTCTCCGAGTATGTGAAACTGGTATGCATACTTCCCTGTATCCAGATTTACAGGAGTTCTATATTTCTATCTAAATCAATTCGGAACATTCGCAAATAGAATCAATGACACATATCACTGTTCCATGCTATATTCAAATGATAATTTTGAATCATGATTTAGATTATCAACAATAAATTATTCTTAACCGAAATTCATCAAGTACGAATAAATGTTCATTAAGCTTAATCCTATATATTTTGAAAATGAATTACCAAGATAAACTTGACTCGAAATTCTTGATATGCTTGTGATAGTATAATTATTCATACGCCATCGTCTCATAGATACAAGGATGAATGTAACTTGATAAATAGGTGGTTCAGTCTTCACTTACCTTTCGTTGAAGAAGTTCTCCAAAAGGAAGAAGTTCTCTGAAAGGAAGAAGTTCCCTGAAAGCTTTGGTTGATCTTCCTCTTCAAATGGTAGAACCCCATTCTCAACTACACACTTCTATCATAATACGAGACTTGAATAATTGTAGACTAAAAATCAAGATATAATTGTGATCAACTAAATTTGACAACAAGCTTGATATATCAACACTTGTGAGTTCAACCAAGCAATTCTCAAAAATTTAAAGTAAACTCTGGTAATAGTACCAGTTTTTGGATGGACAATTCGCTCTTTGACATCCCTCATCATTAAAAATATCCAAATTTATATGATGTTTCTAGAGCGAAAACCAAAAGTGTTGCACTTGGGATTTTAGTGTTCCCAGAAGACTAAATGCAGCTGCGAGAAGAGAATACGTAGAGTTGCAGAGTTGTCTAACTTCTTTCATTATCAACAAAAATGCAGAGGATCTTTCTTTATAATAAGAGACCCCCAAAATGCCACATGGCGTAACCACAATCATTCTACTATGTAGTGAAGCCATGTCAGCATAAATATACATGTCATCGCCATGTCATCACACACCTTTTCACCCTAATAGGCAGCAACGAGTAGTTGCGTAGTCTTAATAAGATATCACACTCTTTGGATAACCAAAGATAAGAAGTGTCCCTTTGTTAAACAATGTATTGGCGCACCCATTGTTATTTTTTACAATTTCGGAGATCAATCCAGCCGTCCGAGACTACTATTAATGACAATCCCAACAAGTAACTCCCTTCCACTTGCAAAAAAATGAAGGGATTCATTTTTTGTACAAAGGGACACATTTTAAGTTAGGTTGAACGCGAAAAGATACATGCTTAAGCGTTTTGATCATGGAAGTACCTCTTTAAATTACATTTTTTGTCTTGGATAAGAAATGCGCCCTTCCACCAATCGTCAAAGTAGGAAATGCAGAAATTCATTCTAAACAGACACCTTCTTTCACTGACCAACAATTATGTGTCTGGAGAAAAATGTCCATTCAAGTTATCTCAACAGGCACCTTTGGCTGACAAGTATGTTTTTGGAGAAACATAACCATCCATGAGTCATGACTGTTGGAAA
Organism: Papaver armeniacum; assembly: GCA_023531295.1. Classification (NCBI taxonomy): domain Eukaryota; kingdom Viridiplantae; phylum Streptophyta; class Magnoliopsida; order Ranunculales; family Papaveraceae; genus Papaver; species Papaver armeniacum. The sequence continues at coordinate 132,727 of JAJJWW010013705.1, forward strand.
ATGCCAATATATATATATATATATATTTTAATCAACTTTCAAAAATATTTCTTTTTACCGCATATTATGTATAAAAATTGCTGATCTGAATGCAACAAAATTTATGCTGGAGGCAAACATTTAAGGAAAAAAAAAACGCTATCAGCCGTCAGGGATATGTGGCACTCACTAAAAGAAATATCAAAGAAGGAAAGTAATCTGTAATTCATGTATCAACCAAGTTTCTTACTATCTGTTTAATTCTTTGTATTTGACGTTTCAGAGTAAATGAAAGAACAAACTTTATCGATACTTGAATGTTGACTCACAGAGTTAGCAAGTGATTGACTCCAACTATTGATCTTCGAACAAGATAAGGAGATTGACGGGCTATTGGGATATTAAGAAAGTATTTTTCTTTTAAGAGGTTGTGGAAAGTAAGTTGATCATTAATGGTTTAGTTTCATAGGATTTTTTGGTGAGCTTGATAACATGAATTCGGTGATCTAACGCACTTAATTGATCCAACGCATTTTATCGAGAATATATTCCTTATAAAATCTATTAACTATTAACTTTTCTCTCCATTAATACCTGACATCTATTCCAAAAACCCACATTAATTACTACCCAACCGTTTCTTCCGGTAGATATATAGTCTGCCAAAACATTATAAGTTGATAAGAAAAATAATATTATAGGATTGTATTAATGCGTCGAGACAATAGTGATTACAAGATATAGGCCGAAATGGTCACTAACAACAGCGAGAGGAAGTTTGAGATGGAACCTGCAGTCATCATCATCACTAGGATGAATTAGTAAAATATTTTTGGAAGGGAACTTTAAGTAAAAGGATCCGCTCACTGTTTGTAGGAATTAACAGCAGGAACACAACAAAACATTCATCAATATGTTGTTGGTTTCCATGTGGGATCATAAATTTATTAGCACTTTGACGTATATATCAACGATTCAGCGTACAAGAGGCAATGTAGAAAAGCATTTTGAAGAATAAAAGGATTAAAAGATTGAAAAAGTTGGTATCTTTGAACAACAACAGAAAATGAGATATCATTGTGGTTGTGACGAAACTAATATTCAAATTCATCCATTGAGCTACATAATGGGTTTTGGAGAAGCCTTCTTCATCAACATGATTCGTGATGAGACGAGAAATAAGATTTTGGAGGGGTTAATAATGAAATATTAGTATTTATGGAGTCATGTGACAAGGTTGGTCATTGAAATTCCAGAGGTTGTTGCATTCCTAACAGAAACATTCTGGATATATATTACACAAAATTGAAAGATTCTTAAATCATACTCATTCACTATAAACATCAAGTTCAAGTAGACTTATGGTGGTCTACCGTCTACCTTTGGCAAGTTTGAAAAGTATATTATTTAGCAACAACGCAAAATAATATGCACTACTAATCTTCCTTTTTACGGAACGAAGAAGTGGGATGAAAACTAAATAGTAATTTAGACGACACTAATAACATGTTTATCTATTATTAAAATAAAGATTTCTTGCTGACTTATGTGTGCAACGGAGAAGTAAGAATGACGTCAAGAAAGGCACATGAAAAATTTAAGTCTTCCATTTTTTCTTTTTGAAGAAAATCAAAGCATATAAATGAGTCACTTTTCTTATATATACATAATTGCATGTTATACTCCGGTGCGTATGCACCGGGTTTGGAGCTTGTGTCCTTCAATGGTTCATTTTCTGTCAAATGGACCATTGACTCTCTAGATACTTTGCAAACTGGTGAAAGTCAGGTTCACATCTTTTCTTACATTTGGAAACAAAAATTTCCACCAAAAGTGAGATTTTTCTTATGGACCATTACTCACAATAGTTACAAACAAGAGATATGTTAAGTAAGAGGGACATGACTGTTGCTAAGAGATATCTTTTCTGTGACAAAGATGAAATCGTTAATCATATGTTTCTTCGTCGTGAGTTTGCTACAAATATCCAGAATCGTTTCAAGGAGAAGTTGAAATTTTTCTTTACAATGCCAGATGACTGATTTTCTTTTCTATTTTCTTGGACTATTATATCCTGACTTCTAAACAACAGTTTAAGATTTGATGTATGGTTTTAGTGGCTATAATGTGGAGTATTTGGTTGGAGAGAAACTCTAGAATTTTTATAGGAAAGGAAAACAACGAGAAAGCAGTTCAAAAGAAGTTTAAGTATCTTTCGTTCACTTGGTATTTTGTGTTTAAAAGTTTAGAGTCCGCAGATGTTACGACAAGTTGGCTAAAAATTAAATTTGATCATTTGTAATCAGGGAGGTGGTCTGTTACTTCTCTATTTTTTCTTTCCCCTGTTTTGTTTCTCCTTTTGTAACTCTTGAGGGTGGTATAAGATCTTTATACCTCTCGTTTTCTGATCAATAATTTTCTCTTTACCGATCAAAATAATTATAATTTGTGGACAAGGGTCATATATTAAGAAGAGATATATTAATGCATTGATAACATATTGTGCCCCTCGCATTTGATAGACCAAGGGATTTATGCCATACTAGTGTTTGGTCAACACTTTCCACCCATGATTCTCATCTTATTGACAAGAAACAAGAAGAAATTAAGAAAGGAAAGGGAACATTAATCTAACAATATTGCATAGTTTATGATGCAAAAATGTGTTGTTAATTAGCTAGCCAACACCCAACTGTTGTAGAAGTAAGCTATGAATATCCATTATTTTACTTGGTAATAATGATGCTATGGTTCCTGGGAGAATATTAGTGCATTGAGAAAATTGTTGAGTATTTGATATTGACTCAGTTTCGTTTCTTATATATACAGCACCGTGTAGTAGCAGGATTTCCCACACTACACCCCTTACTCGATTTTGCTTAATTAATCCATTGAAAGATGTAAGATCAAGAATATTTATTGATTGAATCCATGAACGGTTTACACAGGAAAATAGAATTACACTTAGAAATTAAAACACTCTTAAACTTTCTCTCTCCTAATGACTCGCTCCACAACTCCAAAAGATCCTCCTCCCTTTTCACAGATTCACTCAGCCCTTTATATAGGGTAATACATAGTGGATGACAGCTAAGCTATCCTTTATTTTCGGGAATGTCCCGCGAAGTGTCGCAGATGCACAAACATTCACTCTCGCGACACTTCTTAACCCTCGCCAGGTCTCACGTCTTCTTTATGTTTTGCCTTTGTCGTTATTCATTGCGTCGTTTATTTTAGATCTGCGACTCCTTCGCGATCTTTGTCGTCGTTTATTAATCCCGCGAACCTTGTTTGTTGCGATATTACGATCCTACATCTTGCCTCTTTTTCCTTGAATATTGCTTGACAAGCAATCTTTAAGGAAAAATCTATTGTGGTAGCAATCCTTGATTCTTGTTGATGAAGGAACGAGCAAAAGAATACTTTCCTTGAAAAGTACGTACTTGCCTCTATTCTTTTGCGAAGTTCCGAAGCTTCTTTGAGATATATACAAAGTATCGTCTCTTATTTCTCCTCATATTTCTCCTGCGAAGGGAAGAGTATTATGAGAGTGATTCTTTTGATTTGCCGCGACTGCTTATTTTATCTGTTTCAGTTTTGTACTTTTATACGGATTTTGATTATTAATGTCTTTTCTTGACACGTCTCTTTCAACCGCTTATTCTTGACCATTCATGTCTCTTCTCGCATTAAATGACCTCGTTTTTCTCGAGGATCTTTTTCCCTATATATAGTTTTCTTTTCCCCTCCTTTTCATCCTTTAGTTTCTCTCTGCAACTTTTCTTTGACTCTCTCCTTCCGCAATTTGCGCTCCCCGCTCTTGTAAATCTTTTCTTCATCCCTTCTAACGCTGATCCTAATCTCCAACCTCCCATCCATTCCCATACTGATAATGGCTTTCATTAGTCGTGCATACAAAGCTTCTTTTGATGAAGTTCAACAGAAATTGCTTGAGAAGGTTTTTACTCTATCAACCATTCCTGATCAAGAACCTTCATCTATCCTTTTCGCAAAGTTGTTTTACGATCATCAATGTGATGATCAAAAAATTATAGTCTCGCTAGGTCACTTCTCGCGGGACTTCCCATTCCCTTATACGATCAGAGATGCCTCTATTCTATGAAATCTTGGCCCATGAAAAATTCTCTCGAAATTTGTTTACCAATTGAGTGGCGATTGCATTCGCCTAATGCTTGAGTTCGTGAATCGTGGTGCTGGCAAAGGATCTTTATATTCTACTACTTTGTTAGACACCCCGATTTATGAGACTTGGAAATAGGCTCTTGAGAAGTACACTTGTAGAGAACTTTTTGAAAATTATTCGGTGATAAAGATGAGGAATGCGAAATCTCATTTGGGGCATTCGCACGAAAAAAAGAAGGATAACGTCCCCGAGGATAAATTGCTCATGCAAGATATTGACTGGCACCCGGGCAATAATACTACTCCTCGCCACTCCAAAGATGAGAAGTGGTGGGTTGTACCCTTAATTTTAAATGGCCCTTATATCGCGGGCTCGCATATTCTTCCTGCGAATCTCGCAGGATATCACCCTTGGGAATTCAAATGGCCCGATAAGGCAAAAGAGGTATGTTTTCCTCTTCAAATCTTGCCTTTGCAATTTTTCTTTATATTTGCTGAGTTTGCTGTTCTTTTTCAGATCTCCAAATTGAGAAGAAGCTACAAGGATAATCCGTTGGAGAGTACTCTGACGATACTTCGATCGCTAACGAATGAAGTAAGAAACATTTCCTTTGTTATTTAAAACAATATTGTTGCCTCTGTTTCTTATTTTTAACCGTATGCGAAGGTTGAAGCTGAAGAAGCTGTGGCCGCGAAGATTAAAAGTAAGGGTAAAACTGTCGTTCGCAAGGGTAAATCTTCTGCTCCATTAACTAAGAAGCGAAAGATCCAATCTTCTTCTCGCCTTAGCTCAAGCTCCGAATCTTCTGACGAGGATAACCATAATTCAAATTCCTTTCTCGCTAAAGAGATTCCGTTGGCTGGCTCTCCTATGGATCAGTTATCTAGCATCTTCTCAGATTCTTTCCAAGGAATGGGAGATGCTCCCTTAGCTTCCCTTTGCGGGACTCTCGCAAATGTGTGTAATGCTGCTTTACTAGAGGGCAATAATTCTTTCAATGGAGCCTCTAGAATTGTGTCCCCCGACTTCTTGAATGCACTTGGGTCTTTGGTATGCATGCAATCATATTTCCCTGTTAATTTTAAATTTTTAAATATATATGTATTGACAGTTCTTCTATCTTCTTTCATAGGTTGGAAAAACTTCTTTTGTAGTTGCCTCAGATCTCGAGAGAAGACGCAACAATCTTGAAAAGAAGAATTCGCAATTGAACAAGAAGATTCGAGAATTAGAAATTGAAGCTGCGTCATCTCGCGATAAAGACGAGAGAATTCAAAAGTTAAATACCGAACTTGACTCCCAAAGGGATAGGGTGTCCACTCTTCAGAACGCTAATCAACAACTTTATGGTATAAGATTTTACTTCCTTTTGTTATTTCTATTTTATCGGTTGCATATTGCTACCTAACTTATTACCTTCGCAGATGTATATAATCTCTCCGATGAGGCTATTCTTCTCCATACATTTCCTGAACCTATGGATAATGATCTTCTCCTCGCTCACCTCAATCAATCTCTAAGTAGTTCCTCAAATAAAACTAACCTCCTTTCATTAAAGGATCTTCAATCCAAATATCATCTCTTGGAGATCGAACACAGATCTAGTTTAAATTTAACTAACCGCTTTAAACGAATGTACCTTGATTCCGAGAAGAAAATCAAGATTTTAAGGAAGAAAATTAGTGATCTCATAGATGAGAACGATCGCATTACTAACAGAGGTGCAAGGAATTGCGAGAATTCCACAAATCTCTTCTTGGTGTGCAAGTTGAACGAGATGAACTCCTTCATCGAGAATACCATGCTTAAGCGGCCCGAGAAGAGCAAGTTCGTTCTCTTCTTGTTATTAATAGTGATGATGAATTCTTTGGAAATTGCGAAAGTTTTAGATAATGCCGGGAATAACCTAGGTGTTGATGTTAGTCTTCATGCGAGCATACTTCCTTAATTAAGGATATGATATCTGATAGAGAAGGTTATTTATTATACCTTACTGCTTCTTACTTTTGTAGTATTGCTTGTAAATTATTTATTTGTTGTTGCTTATTTGCAGAATCTGAGAAGAGGCTTCAGGTTAGAATTAAAGAACTTGAATCTGAAAAAGAACAGCTCGCCAGGAATTTTCCAGCGAGAATTGAAGAACTCGGCGAAAAAAGAACAGTTTCGCAAAGAGTCTCTCCTTCATGAGAATAAATACTCGAAGTTGAAGAAACAATTTCTAACGGCAAGTGGAGAACTTTAATAATGATGTCTTTGTTCGTTTTTCGCAATGGAGCCATGGAGTATGTTTGTAAGGACCACAATATCCCTCTCGCATTCATATCCTCGGCTCCTTGAAAAGGTTCCGAGAATGCACTTTTGTCTCGGACGTTTACGATAAGTGAGGCTAGCGAAGAAGAAAATTCTCAGCGAGGAGAATAATAGGATTTGAAGAATCGGATGAAGGAGAAGAATCACCAAAGAGATAATTCTTTTTGTTTTCTTTTCTCGCTTGTAATATCGTAGATTTACGTATCCTTATTATAGTGTATTTCTTGGATTTTTCCCCCTTGAATTCAATCTTCACTCCCCTTTTTTTGGTAGTTCTTCCTTGTAATATAATTGGCTAACATTATTGATGTATAACTCTTTCATCAGAAGATGAATAACAATATTCCATCTTTTCCATTCCCATACTTGCCTCTGTTATTTATCTTCAGATGGAAGATTTTAGTTGTCATCATGTATGTGGTTGGATAATAATTTTATTGTTATTGAAAGGTATTGGTGCGACGAGGTCGCAGGTATCTTCATAAATCAAGAATTCTACTTGCCTTGCCTTATCTTCATAAATATATTATATCTCTTCTCATTGCGACAAGGTCGCAAGCCGCCCTTACATTTTCAAGCAAGGGCCCATTGACCCTGTCTTATCATTTTTGTGTGGTCTTCCGAGTTAGACCTCCCTAATTAGAGGTCTTTCCCTGCCACCTTTCATTGCGACAAAATCGCAGGACGTCTTTACACTTGCATGTAAAGACCCATTGATCTTGCCTTATCATTTTCCAAGTATTTTTGCCTGCAGGATGTTTTAGTTGCGACAATATGACAGGCCTAGATATCCTTGCGAACATAAAGCCCCATGACATTGCCGTCGTGCGACGAAATCGCAGGACGTCCGTACACTTTCGTGTAAAGACCCATTGATCTCGCCTTACCCTCGCGTTAGTATTACTGCCTCTGCAGGATCATTGCACAAATATGATAAGCCTAAATTCTCTTGCGAAAACATAGCCCTATGACATTTGCGTCTGTTTTGACACTCCCCCTAATGGAGAGCGTCGCCCTTATCATCTCCCCGGTTGCCCCTTCAAGGAGGCGAAACATCGGCCATACAAGACTAGCTCCTCCCATCCGGTCTTAACAACAACCGGTTGTTTTCGCAGGCCCTCTTATCCCTTATACCTATATGGTTTATGGTTACGAGACCGCACCCTAAGTGGAGTTTTCTTCGGGCGAGTGCAACATATGCCAAGACTTGCCAAGAATGGCCAGGGTAGGTTCATCCATCCCGGGCACTCTGGCTCAACCGTGTACCTCGGCGCCTTGAGCATACTGCGACTCCTTGGAAGAGATCCTCGGTCGCCCAACCAGGGTATAACCTTATATATATAGTTGGGAATCCAAGGTACCTCTCCCGGATAGGCTTTCATGGGCCCCAAATTTTCATGACTCAGGCTTCAGGAGCGGTGATATAGCATCATGATTCTCCCACTGTAACATACATCTCATATAAGCCTTGATATGTTGTACCGCACAGGTTGTTCCATCAAAGATCTTTGGTTAATGCGGGTAGATTGCACTTAGGAGGTATTCCTCCCATCGTACTTCTAGCGTGAAGGGATTCTTCGCGGCTTCGCGATGGCTTCGCCTAATTGTTTCCTTCCTCCTTCCCTTCTACTATTCGGTAATCCTCTCATTTCGGCCAGTTCTCTTAAGATTTGTTCATTTGCCTCGAATTTGATTCTCTTTGGTCTTTTTAGCTCTCGCTTCTCTCCTTCTTCGCTCGTGCCTATTTTGACCTTCCCGCTCGTTATTTTCTCCTCTTCTTTCCCCGCGACGCTCTTCTTCATTTCTTTCGTCAATTCGCACGCCATTATATCGGTTGTTCTCTCTTCTTGGCTGTCTCTCGGCTCTCATCCGCACCCTCTCATATTCTTCGTTAATATTTCTATTGGTACGATTTTGTTCCCTCCTTCTTTCGCGGTTGTCATGGTTATTCTCACGGATTGCCTCTTCCATCCCTTGATTTTCCATTTCGCTCTTATTCTTTCTCTCTCGCGAGCTAGCCGCGCTTGTTCAATGTAGTGTCTCTCAATGTCATCCTCGATCTCTCGGTTTCTTCTCAATTCTTCTCTCCCGTGTAAGATTATTCTCCCTTCAGCAGCTGGGTCGTTCGGCCCTTGTAGTTGCATGTTTTCTTGATTTTCCTATTCCGCTCATTTTGAAGATTTTCGGGCTGAGGAACATAACGATCTTCCATTTCCCCTCTTCTCTCGCCATGCTCTTTGTGCTTGGATTTTGTGTTTCTTGTTGGTTTTCTTCCTCGGTACTTTTCTGTTGGTAAAACTCTCCTTCTTTCTTCCCTATTCGATCTTGAACTTGATCTCACGCTACTTCTTGATCTCCTATTTTGCAATCTCATATTTTCCATCCTCGGTTCATGATTCTGTCTTGTCGGGTTTGCTCGTTCCTCGCCTCTAGTCGTCTCTCTTTGTGTATTGTTTGTCTCAATCTTTCTAACGTTTTGCCATTTCTTCGTTTCTGGATTCATTTCTCCATTCATCCCTTGCTCGCCTCCTCCTTGTCCATGGTTCTGTTTCTTGCTCCTCTTCCCTCTCGTCTTCAGAATCAGACCTCCAAGTATGCACACTTACTCTATCATAATCCACAGCCGCGTTTGCTACTGGGGAGACCGGTGGCTGATTTTGATCTTCTCCATCATTTCTCATATTCATCCTTGACGATTCTCCAGCTTCATTCCTCCTTTCTCCAGCAAGTCTCCCACTTCTTCTTACAATCGTTGGTTGCCCTTGTACATTTCTTCTTCTAGCCATTTTTCTTTTTCAATGAATTCTTGAGTATCTTCTCCAAATCTTTTCTCTGTTAATCCAAATTCTTTCCAATTTCTACGTCAATCTCTGCTCAGTCCCTGTTTCTAGCGCATATGTAGTAGCAGGATTTCCCACACTACACCCCTTACTCGATTTTGCTTAATTAATCCATTGAAAGATGTAAGATCAAGAATATTTATTGATTGAATCCATGAACGGTTTACACAGGAAAATAGAATTACACTTAGAAATTAAAACACTCTTAAACTTTCTCTCTCCTAATGACTCGCTCCACAACTCCAAAAGATCCTCCCCTCCTTTTCACAGATTCACTCAGCCCTTTATATAGGGTAATACATAGTGGATGACAGACTAAGCTATCCTTTATTTTCGGGAATGTCCTTGAAGTGTCGCAGATGCACAAACATTCACTCTCGACACTTCTTAACCCTCGCTGAGTCTCACGTCTTCTTTATGTTTTGCTGTTCGTTATTCATTCGTCGTTTATTTTAGCTCCTGCGACTCCTTCGCGATGCTGTCGTTTATTAATCCCGCGAACCTTGTTTGTTGCGATATTACGATCCTACACACCGAGTACAAGCATTGATGACCAGTTGTTTGAAGACATTTCCCCGAGGCTAACCCCTCAAAAATATTCTCTTCTTACTTCAGCGGTAACCCCCGAGGAAATCAAAAAAGCGCTTTTTTCCATCGGCTCCGAACGTGCCCCAGGACCAGACGGCTACACTAGCAGGTTCTTCAAAGTTTTATGGGAAACAACCCAGACACAACTAATTGATATGGTACGCATCTTTTTTTTAACTCCCTTAACATACACCCACTCATGAATCATACTAACCTCACCCTTATCCCAAAAGTAGATCACCCTTCTAAACCCTCTCAATACATACCAATAGGACTATTCAATGTCACCTACAAAATTATCTCAAAAATATTAGTCAACCGTTTAAGACCTCTTCTCCCTTTCCTCATAAGCCCCTACCAGAGTGCCTTTGTGCCCCAAAAATCTATTCATGACAATATAGCAATCGCCGGTGAGCTTTTCCATTATATCAAATCCTCTAGCCGAACCAAGGACCCAAAAGTGGCTCTCAAGCTTGACATACAAAAAGCTTATGACTCTTTAGATTGGGGATTCATCAAACGAGATTTTACCAAATGGGTTTTCCACAACTCTTTGTGGACTACATCATGTTATGCATCACCACAGTAACATACTCAGTCAACACCAACGGCACTCCACATGGGTACATCACCCCCACTAGAGGAATTAGGCAAGGTGACCCCCTCTCTTATAATATCTTTATTATCTGTGCGGAAATCCTCTCAACAAATTTGGGAAACCTAGAAGCGCAAAAAAAGATAGAGGGACTTCGCATATCTCAAAAAGCCCCCCCCAATACTGCATCTCATGTACGCGGATGATCTTCTAATAACATATAAAGCAACAACAGAGGGCACAAAACATCTCAAGCACCTATTGCAAGCTTACAGTACCTCAGCAGGTCAACATATTAATACCTCAAAATCAACAATAATCCATCACCCAAATCTCGAACAACATCAGGTAATTGAACTTCAACAAACTTTCGGCATGCCAACAACACCAAACCCACCCACATACCTAGGAGTTCAATTTAAACAGGTAAGAGCGTCTCAGCATATTTTTGCACCCCTTCTTCAGCGACTAGCCAGAAAAGCAAAAGGGTGGATGACGAAATGCCTAAATCAGGCAGGAAGATTAGTTCTTATTCAAACTTCACTCACACCTACAGCCAATCATATGATGCAAACGCAACTGCTTCCAGCTCATATCCACCAAAAAAATGGATCGCATAACTAGAGACTTCTTCTGGGGGCCACGACTCAACCGTCAGGAAACTTCATCATATAGGATTTGATAAACTCATCAAGCCTAAATCAAAAGGAGGATTGGGAATTCGAAACAGCAAAGAGCATAACAAGGCCCTGCTTATGAAGAGAATCTGGAACATACATGAGAAACCAAACTCTATAGTGGCCTCGTTGTACAACGAGAAACACCTTAAACATCAACAAATCCTCCAAAACATCCTTCCTCCTCCCTCGTCCACAAGCCCCCTATAGAGAAATCTGGTTTCCCTCATACCAACCCTAAAAAACATCTCTTTCACCAGATTGGAAACGGCTCCACCACCCCAATCCAAGCAAACTGGATTCCTCAGTTTTAAAATAACATAGATCCAACACTTTGCTACCCCATACAATCAGTAGCTGATATCATTGACCCATTAACCCGATCTTGGAACCACGAAAAACTGAGCATCCTCCCACCAAACACAGTGCAAAGAATCGTCAACCTCCGCCTTTCACATGAGAACCAGCCGGATAGAATAATCTGGCCCTTCACAAAATCATGAAAATACACAACGACTTCAGGATACAAATGCCTAAGAGACATTTCAGATCAATTGCAGCACAACCCACCACCCCCTCCAACCAACTTCCTATGGACACTCCCATGTCCACCAAAAGTACAGCTTTTCTTGTGGAAAGCACTTAACGAGGGTTTACCCACCCTCCAACTACTCCATCACATCCGCCTCACCAACTCCAATCTTTGCCCCCAATGCAATTCTGACCCTGAAACTGTAAGGCATATTCTGCTACACTGTACGATCGCTATGGATTCGCGGAACCTACTACTTCCCCGGACATCCACTCCCATGAGGCACCCACCAAGGAATACCCACTTCAATAAACCCACAGACATCTATATCCCTACTCCTCCAGGCTAAAATTGGTAACAAAACCACCACCACATTCTGGTTTCTCTTTTGGTCCCTTTGGCTAGATAGAAATGATGTCGTATACAACCAAAAGCAAACGAGCCCAACAAACATACTCCAAATGGCTACCCGCCTACAACAGGAATACACCTGGGCTCAACAGAACCTCCCACCAGTGCTACCAGGAATGCAACAATCACAATCTTAGCAATTGCACAACCATTTGGGATAACAACAACGCTCACTGCCGAAACTTGGGCCATGCTCATAGCATCAAGAACAGCTACAGATCGAGAATGGCCAAAGGTGCAATTCGAAACGGACTCGGAAAATCTTCCAAGGTTTTTAACCTCGACAACAGCACCACCTTGGTACTTAAACAATATGATAGCAGAAATCAAGCTTAGACTGGCCCAAATTCCGCATTGCACCATAACACATATTTACAGGGAAGGAAATTAGGCGGCGGATGGTTTAGCAAACAAGGCAGCAGATGACATCACAATGGGAAACCTATCCACAACAATCTAGGACCACAAAACACCACCGTGTATTGGTCATATTGTAATGGCAGACTCTATGGGTACAATGTACCATCGTGTAATTTCTTCCTAGCTTTAATACAATTTCATGCTTCAAAAAAAAAAAAATTTATCCTGAAGGTAATTGTTGTGCAGATATCCTTAAAAAGTGGGGTGCGGTGCAATTGTTTCTTAGTATTGGGTAAATCCACCTCCTTTCATTTAAAGGAGGTGACATAGATGTTCTTCTTGATTTTTGGTTTCGTTAACCTTGTTAAATTGGGGCCTATGCCACTTAATTGGGGCCTATGGATTTCTCCATCCACCCAATAGAGAATGATAAGGGGTGTCTAAATATTGTAAAAATACTAAACTAACCCTTAAAGAAACCTTAATTATTCTGACACAAATACAAATACAAAATCATAACTTAATTAACAAATACAAAAATCATTAATCAAAACTCAATTTATTTTTCAATTTCCATCAAAACCAAAACTAAATCTTAATCAATCACAAACATCAATTAAAATCTTCTTTTGTTGTTTGTAAAAAGAAAACCCAAAAACAGACAATTCAAGTAATTGAGTTAAATCCCTTTAAACCATTCCTTCTAAGAGATACTCTACAATGATTTACCTTTAAACCTTAAAAATTCACTCATCAAGTTTTCTGAAAATCCACCCAGAATCGGTTTATATGTTCAGCATAGTAATTCGATTGTAATCTTAATCGGATTTTAATGTGAACCTATATAAACCGATTCAAGGTTGATGTGATGAACATCAACTATAATCGGGTTACATTAGTACACATATAAACCGATTCAGGATTCCTGTTCGGATCATTTTGGACCATATGTAACCCGATTGTTTAGTTAAAAATCTTTGTACCCTTTTCTTCCAATAATCGGATTACATTATCCTCCATATAAACCGATTAGAAAAAGCTGCAACAAACTAACTCCTGAATCGGACTCTATAAATGAATAAGAAGTCCGATTTTATTACAAATTTCTATAAATGAGCCCAATTTACCCAAAAAAAGAAAACCACTTTCATTCATTAAGGTTGGTTCAAGTTTGCAAAATACAATATAATAAAGCGACAAAATATAAGCATCTGATATATCAAGTTTTTAAGATAAGGAAAATACTCATTCCAACAAATGGAGACCTTCGAATTGATCCGGCCCGATCAATTCCTCCCATCGCCTCATGTTGGCATCGTATTTTTTTAGCCACTCCTTGGTGACCTCCGAGACCTCATGAAACCCATCTAGCGGTGGTAATGGACAATCATCATGTACTCTAAGACCGATATAATGTATGTTGTTATGGTTGAATAAAACAATTCTCCGATCCTTAAGCGATTCATCCCAAATGGTGTATTTTGGTGCGTATGTATAACATGATCCCTTACCAAATAGATGAACAACGCAACTCCACGTTTCCGCCAAGAGATGACCACATAGAGGCATTTGCATCCAATGCTCTCGGGTAATTGGTCCATTCCCCTTTGGCCCTTGTACTCTAACAAACATTTCTTCAAAAATCACTTCTTTGTCTTCTCTTGTTTTTCCTTCCTTCATCATCGATATGTCACTTGGTTTACACGCTTTCATCGACCTCACCATTTCCAATTGATGTGGTTTCAACCCACAAACGGTCGCGTGTCCAACAAGAGATTCCGGATCATCATGATTGTGACAACCATTCATCACTTTAGAGAACTTGTATATCTTACTACCATCGGGTCTCTTGGGTCTATTAACTATAATCTTAAACGGGCAACCATACTTCTTTGATTTAGTAATGTATTCCCTTGTCGTCTTCTTCACGTACAGTCTTTCCTTTGCCCGGTGACTTTCTTGCTTTCCACCTCTCTCACAAACAATTTCCAAACGATCTTCACTTGAATGACGGCCTAAAACTAACGCGCATTTGATCTCTATTCCGTTGTCTATAAACCATTGCTTTGCATCATTCCTTTCTTTCCATTCCAAATCGGTGTAATAGTGGGCAGAGGTATCAACACCTACGGGTTTGGGATGATCTTCGTCGAACGCCTCAACAATCTACAACAAATATCAACAAGTTGATGATTCAAAATCGGTTTATATGTTACAGTCGATTAAACCGATTTTCCACAATCGGTTTATATGTGCAACTATAAAGACCGATTAAAGCTTTGTCTAAAAAATTTCAAAGTCCACAATCGGTTCACGTCTCGTGTCATATTATCCGATTGTTGTTCACATTTCTCCTGGAACTTTAAGAATCGGATTACATATACACGAAAATAAACCGATTGTCGACTTACGTGATTATTCAAGTGAGGAAATCGGGTTATGAACATCACCAACAAAAACCGATTCTGGTCACGTACCCATCGCGCCAAAAAATTACTACAATCGGTTCATATGGTGATGAACAAAGACCGATTTCTGTACCCAATTTGGGGATTTCACCCAGAATCGATTTATGTAGTGTTATCGAATAAACCGATTCTGGAAAACGATTTTGAAATTTTGTTCCTTTTTGGGCGATCGAGACGTGCAAATACATGTTTGTAGATCGCTACAACTCATACCATTCATTAGAAGCATTATCACCTTCTTCTTCCCGACGAATTTGTTCTTGTGCTTGAATAATATCCTCAAGCATTCTTTGGTTGACATCCTCTTCTTCTTTCAACAAATTATCCAATTCGGTAGGATCGAAATCATGATAATGTCGATGCACCCACTTCTTCATCATTACTAGAGTCTTCATCATCACTATAAAGTTTCATTTTTGCTAAGAAAATCACAAACCCTAGTTTTATCTTTTTTTCCCTCTACTTCTTCTTTCCCTCCAAACCTTAAAAGAGGAAATGAATTTCTACTCTAATTCTAACACTATAATCAAACTCAAACACTAATTAATTTAACCAATACTAACTTAATAAATCATCACTAATAATTTAATAAGGGTATATTAGGTATTAAAAAAAATAGTGGTTAAGGGGTTTCTACAAATTACTTGTTAGTGACCCTATTTTGTCATGTAGCTATAGGACCCAATTAAGTGGCATAGGCCCCAATTTAGGAAGGTTCGTTAATAGTAATTTTGTTTTCTTTTCTTTTAGAGGTTAGGCTTTTGTCCTCGTCCACTTTTTATTTTCCTCTCTTTGATCAATAAATGGTCCTTCTGGGTTTGCTTAAAAGAAAAAACAAATTATAAATAAAGTGGAAGATGATGCATAGAAGATCAAGTCTAACGGTGTCAAGTTAGGTTTTAAACATCCTTCCAAATAAAGAAAAAAAAAGTTGGGTATTAAATCGGTTTATTCATGCTTCCAAGTACAAGGTTTTGAAAAACAACTAAAAATGCAACATATATATATATATATATATATATTCTTATAAATTTTATATATTAGATGAAGAGTAAATTTTACAAGATATTATTGGATGAAGAGTATTTTTTACAAGAAACTAGTTGGAAGCCTAGCAAGCTGAGCTCTAATAGCGTACTACCATATTAGTTGAACATGTTTCCGTGCTAGTAGCCCCATGAGAAACCAACCAGGTGAGCCAAATCGGATAAGGGGTAATTATGTCGCAAGGGGAGCAAGCTAACTCTACCTTTAGGGCTGTCAATGGATGCTAACGTAACGGAAATAGGCTCTGCCGCTGCCGTTGCCATTTAAAGTTAGCGGATATCCGTTATCCGTTAATTTCAAAAAAAAATAGGAAATTCAAAAACGTTGTTGTTACGTTGGACTTACCGGATAACGGATATTTTTCCGCTACCATCCGGTATGTCACATGACAACCACAAAACAGAAGCAGGTGTTGAATTAATTCCAGAACCTTGAACTTGGTTGGATGCAGCAGCAGCAGGTAAATGTGATGCAACTGAAAAAGAGAGATTCTGTGAAGACCCAACATGGTTTGATGCTCCTCTTTCGCTTTGGTACATGATTAATTTCACAAAACTGAAATTGTGAACCATAATTTCAGAAACCCTAAATTGAAAATTGAGTTTTGAATATTGAAATTAAACTCAAAGGAAATTGAAGAAGAAAACCCTAGTTTCTAATCAGTAATCACAGTTTCTAAGGCAGAGAAGATGATGATTTCTAAGGCAGAGAAGACGATGATTGATTCAACATCCCTAGTTTTCTCTCTTTTTCTCTAACGGAAATACACGGTACCGTTACGTTAAGAAGGGATTATCCATTAGCTGATCGGTATCGGATATCCGTTTACCGCTATGTCGGATGGTAGCAGTAACGGCTAACGGATTATCGGTATCGGATGTCGGCTAATCGGTATCCATTGACAGGCCTATCTACCTTCCATGTCAAATTCTGTAATATTACGCCATCGGGAATTCGAACCTGGGACGTCCTAAAATGCATCAAACCTTTGAAACAGGGATCACCAGCCTAGCTAGCTACCCATTTTTAACATTTGTCTCTTAGAATATTACATGTATTTTGCGTTCACAAGCAACCGGGAGTGTCAGATTATTTGTTGGAAGATGTGTCAATGAGATTAGAAAGGCATTTTGATTACTTTTTTTAATCGGTCAAATAGAAAATTCATCGAAAAAAATGCACTTAAGGGGTACCTTAACCCAATGGTTACAACCGAACAAAAAAATGGGAACTGTAAGGGGATTCGTCTACCCAAGAAGAAAGACACAAAAAGGCATTTTGAATACTAAACCTTTCTTTTAATGTTGATATGAGTTATGACCCAACAACTAATGTTGCAGAAGCAAGCCACTATTTCCTCTTCTTTTTTTCTTTTTTTTTTTTATAATTGCTTTATTTTTGACTAATCGCTATCAAAGATAGGCCTTTTTAATTTTTGTAGTCAAGGTGGTCCATTTGCTTCAAAATGGTCTTGATCATGCTGTCACTAGTTTGTTGTAGCTATATATGAGCATGAAGTTGCTTATTCAGACCATTAATAAGCATGCCCTACTTGAATGTGATGAGAGGATTAAGAATAATTTTGGGGTTTATTAATTGATGTTGACAAAAGATTTGAAAATTTCACATTTCAGGAACATTTTCTACTTTAAAAAAAAAAGAGAGAGAAGACAACCCTTATTGAGATCACGAAAGTGACATTATGAACCGATAATTCACACTTAATTATAACTAGGATCATGTGGGCAAGTAAGTTTTTATGCGCTTGCGTTGTTTCACGACAAAACATGGTTGTAACTTGTAAGGGCTAGGCTAGCTACCCCGGAAACATGACTGCAAGAAAAAATTACCAGATTAATATAAAACAAAACAATATTTATCGGTCATCACTAAATCTATTGCCATGGATTGATAACCCACACACCGCAGCTTAGTATGCTGTTATACACATTGTCTTTACAGAAGTTGTTGCTCAATCATAGTCTGTGATTTGTCAAGCCTCCCAAGAATTCAGAGAAAGTTTTGTATACAAGTGGGACTTTCAAGTCGGACAGCTATGTTTTGCCAAGTTTTGTATATTCAGAAATGTAACCCACCTTGCATTTTATAGTCAATGACCTAGACTTGAGGGTATGTCAAAGGAGGAATCTTTCATGAAGCGTACGCTTCACTCTTTGGAGCATACGCTTCGTTTCAGATTTCAGCATTTTAGTCCGAAGCGGATATGTGAAGTGCGATTTTTGACTTAGTCAACTCCTTTCTCGCCGAATTTTAAAGCTTTTAAACGAAAAATATGAATGTTTTAAAGGGGAATCAAACACCCCACCTCCCACTCAAATCCGGAGAAGGTTGAATTGATGTGCACACGCTTTATTTTGATAATAATTAGACTTATATAAAATTTATGATTTTATATAGATATTATCTTAATAAATTTATAATTACTAGTTACTGTTAATTTATTTACAACAAAACATCCGCTTCAAACATCAACCATGAAGCGACGCTTCACGCTTTGATATACGCATCGCTTCCTAAAAATGAAAACGCTTCACGCTTTCGATACCTTGAAGTATACTATTCCTAATTAAGATTGGAGAGAGTTTTTGGTCTCTTTGATGTGTAGCGCTAGTTTCACATTCTGTGTACATATATTAAGACGATTTATTGTGTCTGTATGACAATTTCTTTTACACATTTTTTTTTTAAGATGAGAACTATATGGTAGTAATGAAGAGGCATTTAGAGAATGTGATTTTATATGCATAGACAAGAAACACAATTTCTTTTAGCTCTGAACTTTGTTCGGATTTGACCAAGCAATTAGACGTAAGAGAACTAAAAACAAACAAACATATGTATAGTCGTCTGATTGACAGATTAGTTAGGTTTGTTTAGTTGTTTGATTAGCCAATTAATCACACTGATTTCCATCTTTTCATTTTTACTTTACGTATCTTGCTTGAATTATGTTCTTTCCTTTTGTTTTCTAAGGATTAGACAGTTTCTGTCTTAATTAGCTGAATTTGCTAGACTCTTCTTCTTTAATCCCATTATTATTTAGTGAACTTTGGATGTTTTAAACAACACTAGAATATCTAGAATGAAGGCTGAGAAATAGGCACATGGATACAAAATATGCCGCTAATATGGATTAATTAGTTTAATCTCTAATTTCAAATTAGCTCATTAATTATCTTTCTCACTGTGTGTACATAAGAATGAAATTATGAAATGATAAGTGATTCATCATTTGCTTGGAACCATAATCTTTGAGTCTTGACTACTTTTATTGTACGTAAAAGCTCTCGTGTAGGAGACACATACGTAGATGCATATTACACACCTAGCTAGTACCGGATATGGTTCCATGACGATGCTCATGCGGGCGTAGCAACAGTTACACACCTAGCTAGTTCCAAGAAAGTAATCAATTACCATGACTATATATAATCAATCATATGATATCAGAGTATTTTCCAAGCTTAATTTAACGTGTCACGACGATCTCTGAAAACAGAAATACTTAGGTCTGACTTTCAAGAAGAGATGAGGTGTTGAGGTTTTTGATGGAAAACTTGTATCTTAATTCCCATCTACCATGTGAAATGGAGCAGGCACGTATCATCATATATACTCTTGTCATTATTGTTTTGCAGATGTTAAACTTTTCTTTCTAGCTTGTTTTTCTATATAATGCAATATATAGAGGTGTCGTGACTGATCACTTAACCGTAACGAAGGGCTAAATCATCATCATGGTGCTCATGGCTCACTACATATATGAATAAGCTAGCTAGCTAGTGATCGACAAATGAAGAAGCCTACAAACTTTATCTGCTGACAATGATTAACAACTCCATAGACAGAAAGAATAAGGAAAAAGCAATGACACAAATCCATTTTTGTTTCTTTTTTATATTTAGGTCGATAAATAAGTGGGATAGGTGTGCGTAACGACATATCACAAGACGTGGTTTACATATACTTTGTGTTTGTAAGCTAACGGGATTACGACTTATACCGTTATAAATAAACATGACGATATTCAGCCTTTGCGGCTATGGACTTTTAGTTAATTTTTAGCAAGAGCTCGTGGGCATGCACGTATATCAGCTAGTCATCAATATGCAAGGTAAGAATATGATCTATCCCAAACGCCGAGCTGACAAGTGAAAACTAACTTAGAACTAATAAAAGTTGGACACTGCTGGGAATTTGCTACCCGCAGAAAAACAGGATACGCAACAGATAACAAGTTCTAGCCTCCATCCATTGGATGAGCAACCGTTTGGGTCCTCTAGAAGAGAAACAGTGGGAAAGTGGAAAGTTAAAGGAGACAAATAGTAACATAGGAAATCTCGATGTCTACATTGCAACGATTTGAATCAATTTGATTAAGAGAAGATAATATGAATACAAGACTCAACTGGGTTATATATATACTCAAACACTCAAAGCAATGACCGATATTGTCACGTGCTATTTGCATGATCACAATTTAACCCTTTCTCACGTGTGACACATACTTTCACTCATCTGAGATACATACATGTTATTACCTCCCCTCAAGCTCAAGGAGGCATAGCCAACTTGAGATTGCACACAGACTTTCACTCATACAAAGAGAATCGACACAAATAGAAAGACAAAAGTGAATGCTAGTGATGAGATGAGAGGTAGTTTTGATGTAGTGCATAACTGAACTGTTGGAGATGCGAAGTTGTTGACATCCTTTAACCGAAATAGATGTTACTCATGAAATAGATGCAAATTGTTGTAGCATGAGAAAGATGTTTCTAGTGAAATGGCATCTTTGGAAGCATACACAAAGAAGAAAAGTAGTTGGTACAAAGAATGACAAACCAAGGCAAGAATTGAGCTGGAATTTCTGTAAACTTTCCATAACCTCCAACTATATGGCAATCGAATAACAGAACCCGAAGGAGCAACCGAAGAAATATTGTGAAATTCCAACTGCAGATTGTACTCAGCAACACAATATGCTACAAGTGTATCAATCCCAGCTGTGCAGATTAATGTACGTTGGTTACCAAGACTCAAAGATCACTCAAGAAGTTCACTCAACACAAAAATGTAGCTCTAGCACAAAGAGCAACAAAGACGAACAAGATAAGCATCGCGAGAAAAAAATTCATATTGCATTGGATAACCAACACATGACCGGAACTTCAATTGACCGCACTCTAGAACACCATTCTATAGATATTTCCATCAATTAAACACATAGAAAAAGAGCAAGTGGCAGCAGCTAGTGGTGTATACTCTTGAACTTCAACCCGACCGGCGCAAATACTAAACAGAAGTCAAGAGATGGACATTCTTATCTAAATCGGCAGCAGCAAAAGGTTCGTGAAGGAAGCAAAGTCTTCAACCATATTATTATCCGTTGATTATTCTCCATAACGCCATAGCAGTTTGGATTATTCACTCACAATAAGAAAAAGAAGTAAAAGGAACCATTGCTTGAACTTCAATGAATTATTCAAGAAGCATGAAAGGTAGATGAACAATAGGTTGCATATTGAACACATATGCAACCGAACACTAGGTTGCATACCGAGTGTATACAAACTCAACAAAAGAACTCCAATGCACTTAATGTAATCTCGAAGAACTCCAATTCGATGTTCAATTGCGTAAACACCATTAAAAAACGCAAGATTCTTCAACACATATGTGAGGACTGGCTGAAGTAAGATATGAGACCAACAACTTCTCAATATTCTCACTAATCCAATCAGGAACGACTTTAAGTTTTTCCTAACTAGACCTTGGTGTAGCGGACTAGAACGCGCCTCGACTATCTGGCATCGGAATCAAGAACAACGGATCTTGATGAAGAAATTAGATGCAAATACAAGCTAATTATGATGTATAAAGCAGCTGAAGATGAAACTGGATGTAGTTGAGCAAGTGATGTAGAAATTGAACACGTGAGATCAAAAATACATGAAATTGGAGATTACCAACAGAGACTCAATTCTAGTTGATGAGGTAAGAGATTTCAATCCAAACACCAAACATGAATTGAAATAACCAAGAGCTCAAACCCTAAAATTGAATTTTAGATCTAAAATACATGCTTAATCGTTTGTTGACGTAGTGCAGGTATCAACCAAATCAAAACCCTAATTCCTACCCAAAAAACACCATTAATGGAGGTGGATGAAGAAAATTACCAACTGTTCTTTGTAGATGTAGATAGAAACGCATCTTTGAGTCGAATGGACTTGAATCTGAGATGAATTATTGAAATCCTCCTTGAACTCTATTCAGCAGAAGATGATGAAATAATGGTGGTGATGGTGATTGTTGAAGATGAAATAATGGAGGTTTTGATGAAGAAACAGGCTAGGATCAGTACTCTCAGAAATTGATTTCTGAGTCTGATACCATAGTAACATAGGAAATCCTGATGTCTACATTGCAACGATTTGAATCAATTTGATTAAGAGAAGATAATATGAATACAGGACTCAACTGGGTTATATACTCAAACACTCAAAGCAATGACCGATACTGTCACGCGTTGTTTGCACGATCACAATTTAACCCTTTCTCACGTATGACACAGACTTTCACTCATACAGATACATACTCCCTCCGTTCCGATTTACTTGACGTTGTAGAGTTTTTCACGGAGATTAAGAAATATCAGAGAGAGTAAAATCTTTCCAATAATACCATATTATTTCCACTTAAAGAGTTAAATAGTCTAGTTTTGTGTTTCTAAATTCTAGGAAAGTTATCAACCCCATAACAATTTACTTGGGATGTACTACCAAATATTCAAAGATTGAGTATATATCCTCCATGGGATATATTTTAAAATTAAAGTAATTTTTTGTGTTGATTACAATGAGTATTAATTCTCTGGTGTGATTCCAAAGCAAGGGTAAATTAGTGAAAATTGGGGAAAAATACTAAAACTATCATCTACTCCTTTGGAACACAAAAGAAACCCTAAAAAAGTAAGTAAAATGGAACGGAGGGAGTATATGTTATTAACAAACCATTCGTCTCCTTTAAAGTGACACACAGACACAGGTTCTGAATATAGTCTGATGATCAAATTATGAGAGGTACACGTGGCCATCAGGAATTGAGTTTGGTCACCTAATGACTTACCATTTCTGCCATGTCACGAAACCAACTAGCTTATGTTGTGAGTAATAAACTTTTGAGGGCACCGCAATTGGACCGATCCACCAATGCACCTTCGCAGTTTGCTTCTTCCTCAAATTTCCTACTCATTTTCTGTTCTGCTTTCATTCTTTCTTTATACTCAGAGAGACCAATATAGAAGAGAATAATACATGAGGGTACGTAGTTTTTGTATATCATGTGATGCTAATAGATACAACCTGATGAAATAGGTCTCCATGCGTCAATGGCTTACGTTTCACATCAAGTTACAGGGATCTATATATATTTTTACTAGCGTTAGAATGAAGGGAAGTAGATATACACAGTTACACACCCAATGACCGTTATAATTGAGGTCTTACTTGTATGGATTAGTGTGAAGCAATCCACACATGATATCGAGATTATTGGTTGAATGAGATCAGAAAGGATGCATGTTGCTTAGCGTGATTAGCATTCATTCTTATATACATATATGATATATCCATCCTCCAAATGTCCGTAATAATATCGGTAAGTCAGTTCTACCCGCCTGCACACGTGAAAAGTAAATTTAAAGCTTAAAAAAAAACATACTATAAAAAAAACAAAGAGAATTTTGATAAAGTACCCTCTCTTAGAGCATCCACAGCGGTGCGACTAAACCCAAAGATCAAAGACCAAAAAAAAAGACCAAATTTTAGTTTGGTCCATCGTTTGATATATAAAAAGAAAATTTAGTCGAGCGTGGGAGTATAAGTTCGCTCGGTGTGGGGCGAACTTTATCCCCATAAAAAAAAAAAAAAAAAAAAAAAAAAAAAAAAAAAAGTGGGGCGAACATATAATGTCGGTGTGGGGATCACATATAATGTTCGCCCCCACACCAGGATCACATATAATGTCCGCTCAACAAAAAAAAAAAAAAAGGTGGGGCGAACATTTTACCCCCGCTTGGTGGTGGGGCGAACTATATCCCGGGGGGGCTTAAACTTTAAGTTCGCCGGTTTTGGGGCGAACATTATATGCACGCTCGACTATATTTGGGTTTAGTCTTTGGTCCCCGACCAAATATAATCGCCCACTGTTCATTTAGTCTGGTATTTGGTCGATGGTCCGTCCCGCTACGCCTGGTTCTGAGACCAAAAAAATGGGTATAATCGCCCACTGCAGTTGCTCTTAGGAACCCAAAACAAAATGTCCCTGTTATTTTGAATTTGTTAAAGTATTCTCACGTTAGTTTTTCCATCTAGTGTTAGTAAAACTAATTTACTTTACATATTTTCCCTTTACTTATTGCCACATTGATTTTTTACATTATTTTTCAGTCTGCCGAAGTCCGATTAGGATCGTTTACACCACTTTCGAGTTTGTTACATCATTTCCCAAAAAGGTTCATCATTTCAAGTGTTTTGGGGTTTTTGGTTGGAGGAAAGTCGACCTTCTACAACATTTTTTAGGTTCAGTCGTTTTGGGTCGGATCGCCACTTTTTTTTCAAAGATCGTCGAATCATTTACCCTCTCCACCAAGGTGATGTAGTTCAGGTAAATATGACTTTTAATTGGAAAGATAACTGCCACCCAAGACTTTTTTTGGATGGAATTTGCTTTTTGAATAAAACGGGCACTTTAACAAAATTCTAAAAACGGTGTACTTTTTTAGTGTATGTGAAAAGCAAGGGTACTTTATAAAAAAGCCCAAAAAACAAAGGTTTCTAAGCAAAATCCTCTTTCTTGTTGTGGTTCGATGGCTGTTTTGAATTTGGATATAATGATTTTAAGCACGGATTACGTACGAAGAGAGTACAATATTGTTGTCATCAGTGAGATTTTAGTCAAAGTCAAAGATATATATAAAACCAATACCAGTCAGGCTCAATAATAGCCAATACAGTCTCATTTGGAAATGTTATCTCACAACGACCATCAAAAGCAGATTGAGAATTTTGAGATAGTGCTGCATCAGTATAGTAGCAGCTGCTTTACGTACGGCGGTACCATTATATGTACTGACGGTGGTAGAGTGGTTATATGGACAAAATCCCATGGCTTCAAATCACGGACTGCTGCACGTTATAGCATACTAAGTACTTTGATGTGATGCCATCACATATATCTTCTCTACGGCAACAGGGTACTCTAGCTCATGAGCCTCATTTGCCAATGTGGATCATTTTCTTACCTGATATTATGGATAAGTGCGGAACCAGGTTCCCATGATACAACGATAGTCGAGGGAGTTTGATACTCTACTCTTTTGTCTCCCGGTCCCCCAACAACTAATATTGGATGGGTGGGCAAGCTTTGAATCCCAGGCTTAAACCTGAAATCAGTGAAATTTTAGTAGTAGAAAAAGTATTAGATTTTAGTAGTAGAAAAAGTAGTGGGCTTGTCTCCCGGTCCTATAACATTCGGCCTACTAAGAATAAGTAGTAGAAAAAAAATGTTTTCTTTTAGAACCCGGGGACCATGGTTTTATTTTGGGAAAGACATTAGAAGTAATTCTAAGTCACCCCATATCTAGTTATTTATTTAATATCTAATCTACCCTCTTAATTAATTTTAGGTTATGATTAGTGAAATGATTTAGTTAAAAATAATTAGTGAGATTAAATTAAAAGATGGGTTTATTATTAGTTGAGTAGAATTATTGTGAGAGTAGAGTTAGAGAAGATGAAGGAGAAAAACATGAAAAATAAATTTTTTTTTCCAATTCACCCCCTTTGAGTATTCAAATAATGGATTTTATCAACCACAACCGGAGGAAGAGTATTTGGGTGAACAAGTAGGTTCCAAACTTAGATAATGTATGTTGAATTGGTAAAAACTTCCCAAAAAATGTAAAATTTTGAATCTGGATTTTGAACAGTTGATTATTTTATATGAAGAACAAGTAAGGAACTCAATTCAAGGTGTAGTTCGGTTGCTTTGTGAGGATTAACAAGTAACCGAACTCATCCTCAATGTGTGTAGTTCGCTTGCCTTTGGGAGATAAACAAGTAAATCAACTAGTTTGAAGGTGTAGTTCGGTTTGCTTGATCAAACACGCATTACCGAACTCCATATTAATGGAAGCTCGACATGCAAAGATTATGTCCGGTTGGTTCGCAACTAACCAAATTTACGTACAAATAAATTTTAACCAAGTGTATAAGGTTAGGTTGGTTCGCAAAAAAGATGCTTTTTTGCGATCCAACAAGAACTAAGTTTAATAAGTTCGTTGTTTCGCAAACTTGAGATCAATTGCACAACCAACTGAACTTAACAAACAAAAATTTCTTATGCTTTTAACCGTAGAGTTCTTACATGGAAGTTTTAAGATTTTTGCGAAATAACAGAACAAAGTTGATAGAGTTCGGTTATAAAAGAAATAAAAATAATGGGAAAAACAAGGTTGTCTGTTACATGGCAACTTTTTTCTTATGATTTTAACCCTAGAGTTCGGTTACATGGCGCAGTTTTATACATTTATACGAAACAACCGAGCTCGTCAGTTCAGAATATAGTTATAAAGCATATAGAACCGAACTCATTCGAAGGTGTAGTTCGGTTTGCTTTGTGAGGATGAACAAGTAACCGAACTCATCTGAATGTGTAGTTCGATTGCCTTGTGAGATGAACAAGTAACCGAACTCAACACTGTAACCTCCATTAAACCTCTCCACAACTTCCATTTTCAACTCATTTTGATGATTACTTCTCATTTTTTCAACCAAAAACAAACGACAAGTAATGGGTTTGTGAGAATATCTTTGCTAAAAATTTAAATTAAGCTATATATACATATATAGAGGTGGTGGTGGTTGTTGGTGGTGGTGGTAATCGGTGGTTGGTGGTGGTGATAATCGGAGGTGGTGGTGGTGGTAATCGGCGGTGGTGGTGGGAGGAGGTGGTGGTGGTAATCGGCGGTGGTGGGCGGTGGTGATGGTCGGAGGTGGTGGTGGTAGTAATCGGCGGTGATGGGCGGTGGTGGTGGTGGGAGGAGGTGGTTATATATAGAGTGATAGAGAGGTGGTTATTAGGTTGGTTTTAAATTAAATTAGGTTAAGGATATGTTAGTAATTTCAACGCATTAGGACACCCCTTATAACTAGAGGGAAGGTGGCCTAATAAGACCATGGTCCCCTCAAAAAAACCATGGTCCCCAAAAAATGGTTCTTCTTTTAGAGCAAGGGCTATGGAGCGAAGATCTTCGTTCAATATGAATGAGCCTCACTCATTTTGGTCTAATTTGGTACTGCTATGGGCTGTGAATGAGTCCATTTTCTCCCAAAATCACTCGTACACTCACTGAATGAGTCCATTTTCTCCCAAAATCACTCGTATACTCACTGAGACGAGTGTTGGAAAGTCTTCACTAGGCGGCTGAAAATCACCGTTTGGAAAAAAACATAAGGAGCGGCTGAAGATATGCCTCCTAGGGATATTTTCAGAGTTTTATTAATTTAAAACTCTTTAAAGTGGTCCATTTATAAGTTTCAATATTAAAATAACCTAAAAAAAAGTGAAGCGGCTAATGTTTAGCCGCTTGTGTTTTTTATAATAAATAATAAAAAAAGAAACGATTGAAAATCAGCCGCTTAAAGCATTAAATTTGCTCACGATATCACAAAATCCCTCATTCAGCTAGTCTCTCAATGATTAGGGCAGTGAATGAGTGTTAAAAACACTCATTTCATAGCCCTTGCTCTTAGGACTTTGACACGAACCAACATTTGGGACATACCCAAAAAATTTGGGCATACATATTAGGGCAAAACCAAGGTCATTTAGACGGTGTTTGTGTAATGACTCCAATCCAACCATTTTTCACAATGGCAAAGATACCTTTATCATTTATAATTTTTAATTATTTAAAAAAAAAATTATTTTCTTAAAAATAAAAAGTTTAATATTTTTTTTTTTTTAGAATAACCTAAGTTCGGCTGACATGTTATAGGCCGAACCTAAGTTTTTTTAAAACATATTTAGGTTCGACTGACAAGTTTACCAGCCGAACTTAACTCTGTAACTGCGGAACTTAGGTTTGACAGATTCGAATAAAAAATAAGACAGCCGAACTTAACTATGTAAATGCGGAACTTAGGTTCGGCAGATTCGAACGAAAAATAGGGCATTCGAACTTAGTAGTATTCTTCATAAAGTGAAATGCTAACATTTTTTGTGTTTAATTATCACCAACATTCATCAACACTTTCAGATGAAGAAAATGAGAAATTAAATTTGATAATTTGATTTTATTGTTAGCCGAACTTCGCTCTCAGAATCGTCGTAAAATCGTTTTTTTTTGGATATAAACATAATGTATAATTATGCTATACATTTCCTAGGAAAATAAGACTTGGACTTTTGAGAAATACTTTGTGTTATACATTTCCCTAGGAATAAGAAAAGAAGGAACGAAAGAAAAAAATATATTTTTTAAAATAATAAATAATTAATTAATCAAGAGTATCTAAGTAACCTAACCACCCATTAGACACCCCTTATCACCTCGTACTAATTATGGTCATCCCTATGTATGCTCGAAGGTTTTACGTATGCCCCAAATGATGGTTCTTTGAGAATGGTGCCAGGAGAAATCGAATATAACTCCACTACTATCTTCACTTCAAGTGAGTTTTGGCGATTTAAATGTAAAAAAAAAAATATGTTCAGCCTAACGATTTGGAAACGACCTCAAAAGCAAGAAGTCAGTGTTCAATTCCTACATATAACCATTCTCACAATGAATACTTTAACCTTACAGATATAAATCCCGACTAATTTGGGGCCTGGGCCAATTATTTGGGGCCTGTTATTAGATGACAAAAAAAGGTCATTAAAAAAGAACACCCCTTATCCAATAATTTTACATAATGGCTAATTTACACCTGGTTGATTAGCGTTAATCGGATGATTAATTGATGTTTAGTCAAACTAAACTAGAATCAACTAATCTTGATTCATCATCAAAACATAAACGATTGTAGAATTTAAAAGTTTTTCTGTGATTTTTTTCCGCCAGAATTGGTTTATGTTAATGCCTACATAAACCGATTGTAAATCTGGGCATTTCATGAAAATGTTTTGCTCATAATTTCTTCGTCCGATGTCGGAATGATCTCATTCTTTTTATGCCTGGGTTCGTATTTTCATGTTCTATAATATGAAGATAAAAATTTCAGTTTTGTTTAAAAATTCAAATATAGTTAATGAATCGGTTGATGTAGACATTAACATAAACCGAATGTGGTTGATGTTCATTAAACACGAAGAACATCAACGAGTAATCGGTTTATGTAGGTGTATAATAAAAACCAATTCTGGGGAACATCAACAACAATCGGTTTTTTTAGTGCCTATATCAACCGATTGTGGTTTGGCTTCAGAAATATTTAATGATAAATTTCATAGATTCATAGTTAAATCATTGAAGAATCCAACTTAAAAAGGTTTGTCTTGAAAGGATTTAACTCAATACACTTGGTTTTTTGGAGCCGAAATATTGTCCGAAAATCAAAAGGTGGAGAATTGAATTGTTATTTGTGATTAGGTTTTAGTTTTCGATTATCATGAAAATTGAAAGAAAAAAAAGGTTTTGATGAAAGATTGTTAGTATAAATGATTTAGGTTTTGATGAAGGATAGGCTTGGGATTGAATTTGATAGTGAGGGTAAATTGGTAATTTTATCCATTAATTATCTTTTTTTTCCTTTAGTAGCAGGCCCCAAATAACTGGACTAGGCCCCAAACTAGCCATAATATAAATTGGCGGTCGTCATTTGACAGGATTAGTCATCCACGCACCGGGAGGTCTTAATGTGTATTAGAGATTAGTCAAAGTGCTCAAAAGGATAAACCAAAATCATAATTGCTTTGGAGGAAAATCTAGTGCTAAAGTTGAAAATGATTTGACTTGGTCGGAGATCAACATTGAAGACAATGATATGCTCTGGTTTCTTCTCAGCATTAGCATTAGATCACAAAGCATATATCCATTCACAGCTATAGATCTAAGACCTAAACATAAAAATTTCTAGACGAAAAAAATCAAAAACAATAAGTAACTTGTGAAGAAATTAGAGAATAAAGAGAAAAGAGATTGTGAAGTGGATCGGCCTGCTCAGATCCGCTGCATGTGAGCCGATATGAGCATATAAGTCTTCAAGATGGAAGGATTATGTTGCACAGTTTAGGAGAGAGGGGGCACTTTTTTAGCTTTGAGCTTTTAGTTTACCCCATTATTATAATTTTGCAATTGCTAAGGTATACATGATGAAGGAGGATTCATTCATACTTTTATTCTCACACATTGGAGGTCAGTTTTGTAAATTAAATCCAAACGGTTACGATTTTGAAGTTAATATTTTGGGATATGTTTCTCTTACAAAACTATACATATCTACCGTAAATGAGCGCATTCCGAAATGTATAACATTATCATCTACCGATCTTCATTTCAATGGTTAAAAGTCCGTCGATTTTCAAAGGCTTATTTGCAAAGTAATAGATGGTGATGTACTGATGTTTATACATATCGAAATACGCTCATTTCTTGTGAGAACATAGAGTTTCGTAAGAGGAACATATCCTCAAAATATTAACTTCAAATTCATATCCGTTAGGTTTATATTCACAAAAATGACGTCCAATGTGTGAGATAGTGCAAAAAAAAAAAAAAAAAAAAAATAGTAGTAGTATGTATGTGTTGGTAAATCTGCGACCAAAGGACAAACCACATGAATCCAACATGATTCTTAGAACCAAAACATACTCGTATGAACAAATTATTGTACCCCACAAAAAAAAGATGATCACTTAAAAGACACAATAAGTCCTCCATTACTTAACGATCGTCGACATGCACATGAGAAGGAGAGAGAGATCAGCTATGTTGTTTGTGACTTGAAGCATTCAAGACTTCAATGGCAAAATTGTCTTGACTTGATAATCAGTCATCAGGACATTAATTATAGGTGTTTGTCAAAATCCATCGATAATTCTTCGATCCTACCCTACTTGATTTCCAAGGTTTTAGATGGTCGACCTAAAGAGATTTGACTAATTTAAATGAAAAATTAGCCGGCACATTCATTTTTTACTTATTTTATTTAACCGATGAATTTGAAGAAGGTATGATGAGATTTCCTAACGATGGATTATGGAACTTTAATGTGTCTTTAAAAGTTTTTTTTTTTGGAAAGGTGCCAATGCAGGCTTATATTAATCATATAAAATCATCAAATACATTATCAAGTGGTAAGAAATTGGAAGGGAGTCTAGCAACAAGTTGAGCCCCGACCGTTTTTTGGATGACAACTCCTAACCTATGGAAAAGAAACTCTCCAACTTTGACATTTACATCATTACTAGCCATATAATTACGAAGCCTCTTCAGGAATGTGATAGTGTCATCGCCGAGCTCACCCAATTACAAAAAAAAAATGATTATCTTTTTCCACACTGCAAAATTGCTACTGATATTTGTTCTCATTTCCTCGGAAGCTTTGGAGTTAAGCGGGCTCTAGCCAGATGAATTTGTGGGAGTAAAGAAGAACTCAAATAGGATATGTAAAATTTGGTTTATTGCCTTTCGCAATTTGATGGACCATAGGGAAAGAGCGCAACAATTGGTAACTCCGGTAAAATGCTTGTTCAGTTGGGTTTTGAATACAGATACTTTTCACAATTACTCTTTGTCTACTTTGATTTGTAATTGGGATGCAACGATTTATTGATCATTTTTGGGTTTTCTTGTCACTGTTTTGGTGACTTGATCAATTTTTATAAAATTTACACTTTTCGGTCCAAAAAAAAAAAGAAGGAAAATCTACAAAATAAAATAATCATATTGTTACAAACTATTAACAAAATGGTTACACTTCCGTTAAGTAAAGAGTTAAGTGATGATTCACAATTAAATATGTTAATGAAATTATATATGTATCCTTCCTATATATCCCTCTATACAAAATTCAAATTTTGCCTTTATTATAATATTTTTAACGGTGGTGCTATTTGTAGGTGGTGATGCCGCCACTTACATATCGTTAGAACGCATTCGCCCAAAGGGTTCATCGCTTCTCCTCTGGGGTTTAACGAAGATTGTCAAGCCTCCACCACCACCACCACCGCTTCATCACCACCACCTCAATCAAAATGAGGAGGGTATCTCGGAAAAAGTTAACACCGTTTTATTGAAAAGTGTTAAATCGGATGGTAGTGTGATCATTTTGTAAACGAATTATAAAAGTATGACCATTTTTTGAATGAATTACAAAAAGTACCATCATTCTGTAATTCGCCAAAAAAAAAAAAATAGACCATGTTGGGCATATGTAAAAGTGAGCATAGTGTCGTTCCCTTACAAAACTGAGTTACATAGGTGGACACAGTGGTGGGACCCATCTTGTTTGAAGATTTGGAGACTGGATAGTTGTCATCTCTTATAAGGTGGCAATGTATGTTGCGATTTTGAAGTCTGAACAAACGATATGAAACGTGTCCGTTATTGTCAGCTCATACGACTCTACTTGTTTTCGCCACCAAGCAATCCAAATAACTTTAAAGCAAATCGAAACAGCTTCGATTAGTGGCTTTAGTTTGACTAACACAAGCGGAACTTCCTTAAATCTACCTCATTCTTGAGCGTGCACACATGAGATGAGAGTGTAGAGTGAATTTGAAGCTAAAATAGAGTAGAAAAACAAAAGTTAAGTTTGGTCTTTATCTTATTTCTAGTTGGCTTGGGGCCGTTTGGATGAAAATGACTTGAACTTGGATCGATATACTTTCATTTGATTCAGATATGATGATTTTCAAGCATGATTTTGCATACGGTCGAAAATTTATTCATTAATTGGAGTACAATTCCAGTTAGATATAGAATCCTATTGTTGAGGCTTAAAAAAGGAGTGGATATTGGGGGCTTATGGGGTCATGAAATAACAATTCATAGAGCCCCTTATCATGGTATTTTTGTAATACCCATTCTACCCATAATATGATTAGTACTAATTATATTGATTAAGCTAACTAATCAGTATTAGTGAATGGATTAGACTAATCAAATGATTAATCTTTTGGAAATCAAAACTTGATTTTCCTTGATTTTGATTTTGATTTTGATTTTGAAGAAGTAAAAATGGTGATTTTGGTGAAATTTATTTAAAAAAAATTTGAAGAGAAATGATGAAACCCTTCGCCACAAAACTCGGGATAACCTTATAATCAACTCCCAACATCTATTTATCGATTCAAATCCAGAAAAAATCGGAGTAAAAATCTGAAATTTACATGTTACTTACTGGGAAATTGTATCGAACCAGCCGTAATAACAAAATTATTTCTGATATGAAGAATTCCAAGCCGTAATACCAAAGTTACGGTTAGGATCTGAAGAATTCCAAGCCGTAAACAAAAACTACTACTGGGAAGTGAAGAACTTTCGGGTAGTTATTCTTCTCAGAATCTCTTGAGTCAAGTATTACTTTTGGGATAACATACTTTTCCGTCCGTAATCGAATATGTGTGAGAAATTTTGATTTTCAACATGAATACATACTACGATTGAAAATTAGTAATACTTTCATTAAATAGACCACAATAAAACCCGTTACATACTTAATAGATCCCCATTACAAAGTTGGTTTTAATAACATCCCTTTCGATGTATTAAGAAGTCTTTGATGATGGCGAATTGAGCTTCCAAGTTGAAATTATAACCTTTCCATTTTCTACATTTCTTCTTAGCTTGAGCTGCGACTTCTCTATCGGTCTCACTTTAAGTCGAAGTTGGTTGCACATACGACGTAAAGCCATATATTCTTCCACTTTTTGTGTATGTCTGAAAATCGAAGATACAATTCAACCCCATCGCGGTTGTTAGTGTTACCTGTTTCACTACAAAAATTCTCAAAAATAGTACTCAATACGATTGACTTGGTAAACCACGTATCTTTCGTTCTTCTCCCTTCTTTGGATAGCATAGTACAAAATTTTTTCAGAGAGATAAGTCTTCTTCCAATGTGAAGTTGGGTTTATCCTTTGAGTACATTGCATTGAGTTTGTAGGAGTTTTGGTGGAGATTATTGATGTAGAAGGTGTGATTTTGATTTGGAATGGGTGGTTATATAGAGGTAGAGTTATTTCAAGTTTAAATAAGTGGTTGAACAACTAGAACCTTCTATATATCAGTTTTCAAACGGATCTATTTTTCAAAATTCAAAAAACTAGCCGATATGATGTGGTATTCAAAATTATAGGAATTTACGGCTAGGAAAACGCAAGGTAGACCCAACCGTAATTCTGTGTAAACCTGCAGGGTTTGTGGTGTGTCAGATTTATGGCTAGGTATTTCGGGCCATAAATAATAGTTGTTAATTTTTTTCATAATTACGGCCTGGATATATAGCTGCAACAAGGAGCCATTTTTTTGGGGTTATCAGAGTGACATACGATTAGGAAATCCCCACCGTAAATGCATTTACGGCCAGGAACTTCAAATGTCGACCAAGCCGTAAACCAGAGTTGCAAATTTATGCCAGAATTACGGTTAGTAGTTCTAACCTCTAAAATGATTTACGGCTTAGGAAATGTAGCCGTAACCAAGAATAATTTAATTTTTGAGTCTCGATTGCAATACACGGCTAGGTATTTCCAGATCAGAATACGGCTACGGTTCCATTTCCTAACCGTTTTTCAAGACGGCCAGACTTTCCAACCGAAATTTTGTGCGGAGTTTATTTGACAAGAATTATATTCACTTTCATTAGGTTATGTGAAAGATCGACCTAGCCGAAAGTGCACAAAAATTAGTAAATCTTGATTTTTTTCCTCAGTGTTCTTAGATTAGACAAATGGAAAGACTAACATTCATTCATAAATGCAAAGTTAAAAAAATTCATCCATCCAAATCCATAACCAAACAACAAAAATAGTAAATATACAAAGTCTTAGATAATAAAAGATTCATGAAGTAATATAATAAAGAGCAAGTAAATAGTCATTCACTTTCCAGCACGGCTAACTTTTGCACTTGTTCTAGCACGGCCACCTTTTGCACCTCGACCACCTCGACCTTTTTCACCTCTACCACCTCGACCGGCTTTTCCTTGCTTAGATTGAACTTGGTCACGGGGGGGAGTGTCCGAGTCATCGCTAGAAGAATGAGACCTAGCCCTTTTAGTTCTCCTTGGTCGTTCCGCTTCATCAGGATATAAACCTGGTTTCTCAGGGATTATTATGCCTCTAACTCGATTTCGGAGTAATCTTTGTTCAGATACCGTTAAGTCCTCACCCAAATTAATCATACGGGTGATGTCGTTGGCCACCCAATTAACTCGTTCGACCTATTTTTTCATATCAAACACACATACTCTAATTATTCATAGATAATTAAAAAAACAAGATATACAAACATAATTAGTAGTGTACGTACCACCATCTTCTCCCAATCATCTTCTTCATTCATTGATGCCTTTGATTTTGAACTCTCTTTCTCTCGCATTCTTGAACGCGTCTCCGCGCTCCGGATCCAAATTTTCCACATAAGGATGAGCCCACTCTTGATAC
The DNA here is from genome assembly GCA_023531295.1 of Papaver armeniacum. Lineage (NCBI taxonomy): Eukaryota > Viridiplantae > Streptophyta > Magnoliopsida > Ranunculales > Papaveraceae > Papaver > Papaver armeniacum. Next base: position 168,379 of record JAJJWW010013705.1, read on the forward strand.
CATTCCATGTAATTCGCATCTCGCTTGGGAAGTCCCATGAGAAGCTTCAAGCAAGTCTTTCTACTCATTTGGTTTACTTCTTGGGAACGATCATTCCAATGCTCGATCGACGGTGCATTTTCATAGTTCAATTTGACATCTTTGTCCTTAAATTGGGAGTTGGCTATGCTCAGTTTAAAAGGAGTTTCTTCAGGTACAATTTTCTGGACAATACCGATTTGGCGGAGCGTTCTACGAGGATCTAAAATGACGAACGCAGTTGCATGAAACAAAGGTCGCGTATAGGTCGCCACATCAAAAAATACTTTATCACCAACTTCATCTTCTCCATCCTCATCAAGTTTCAAATATGGATCAAAAGCCACATCTTCGATTGTCAAAGCATCCAAATTTTTCCTCATGTCCTTCATTTCCGTCTCTTTAGCCTTGTGTTGGGTCCCTTCCTCCTGTTGGTTTTTCTAGAGGCCATTTTGTATCCCGAGTAGGCCTCAATCTTTTAAAATGGTCGTAAGCCCATGACTACGTCAAAAAAAAAACAATTTATTGTTAATAAGACAAACCAATATATAAAAGTAAAATAAATAAGCATTCGTTATATTAAAACAAAAAGGAACTTGGATAAGAGCAACACATCCTGTAATTTGTGTTTCGTTTCATCTAGCAGCTTTGCAAAGACATTCCAACACATCAGCAAGGAGGGCGGTGCCCCATGAGTACCTAGGTACCTCATTTGTTTTAGGACGAGATCGAGAGTCTTCAACCACCGCAAGTAACAAGCATAAACCTTATTTCCTGAGAAATCGGGGAAAAAGACGGTCTCAAGAGCGTGCAACAAGTAAGCTATAGCCGTATGTCTAGCTCTTTCTGCGTCCATCACCACCAATCCACTCTTAGTCTTGCGGTCAGAATCCCCAAACTTATCCTTCAGACGAACCAAATTAATCTTTCTTGACATATTAACTGTTTCACTAAATTCGCCCGGTGCACTAAATTTCCTTTTAGCTCTAGGCGCTGCTCCATACCCTATCCCAAACTCTTCTTCCGCTTCATCTTTACCCCACCCAAAACAGTTCTTCGCCAAGGCACAAAGCTCATCAAAAGCTGGGCCGGCCCTGACATTGAGGATGCCCAAAGCTAACATCAAAAGTACTGCCCCCGACATTTGACCTAGTCAACATAGTTTGACCATAAGTGGGGGAATCCAAATAATCCATTGTTACAGTGGTGTGGCGTAGTACAGATTACTGCACTAACTAAAATATTAATTGTACATATAAGTTATATCATTGGTGATAATAAATTTTGCCGATATTTATGACATTCAGCACATGCATCAAATTGTATGTAAAGAATCTAAAGGTTTACCATAGAAATTGAAGCACTAACATTACTAAGTAAATAGGGGAGCACGTGTTTTCACTTGGTTGTGTATGTCCAAGATACATCTACCGGCCAAGGCCAACTGACCAAGTTTTATCATGAATCATGACTGGTAAAATATAATATATGTACATATCACAACACGTGTTAACCTAAGAGGATTATATAGCTTGAAACTTAATCTGTACGAGACTATTTCTCATAGTTGGCTGTATCATCCACCTGTGTGTAAGAGCAACGAAATTGGTTTCAAAATCCAATCACAGACTCTCGCCGCAAATCTCTATCAAAATAAATTTTAGAATATTCACGTTTTCTTCTTGCCCATGTAACAGATCAGTATTGCGAACTATACCAAGTTAACCAACAAATTCCCCTGACTAAATGTGTGGACTTTTGACTTTGTAATGAAAAACGGACAAAAAAAATATTTTGATGGCCCCAAAACTCCGTTGCCCGAAGTTGTGCTTCGGATGCTTCGGCTCAGGGCTGGCCCTGATCGAAAGGCATAGAATTGTTGAGCCCCTCAAACACAGCCTTTCCTTCCAAAGCTAGACCAATGATTTGCTTTGCGTCATCTGGAGTGATAGTCATCTCGCCGAATGGGAGATGAAAAGTCATAGTTTTGGGCCAAAATCTTTCTTTAAAACCACAAATTATCACAATATCATATGTCTTCTGCAAAGCCTCGATTCCAGACCATAACCCCGAAGCTTTTAGCAAAGCTATCACATCTGGATGCTCCTTGTCCAACGGCCAAAAACTTGCTTGTTGGTGCTTTATTTTAGGACAAAAAAAAATTGGTTGTAATAATTAATAATCCATAACAAAATGAATATAACATACATGTAATTTGATTTATTACCTTTGTGCCACAAATCCTAACAGCCCATGAAGACGTGTAGCCAATCAAGACGGAACGATCTCTTGCCTCACCCGAGGTCTCCCATTCCTCTTGGGAGGTAAAGGCTCCATAGCATCAATTACTTCTCTTGCCGTTGTCTTAGGTTTATACTTCTTCTTTCCCTCCTTCTTGTCCTCATCCACTACGGATTTACAACTTCAGTTCCTCCAGCAACTCCAACTTCAGTTCCTCTAGTAACTCCAACTCCATATCCTTCACCTTCATTTTCTCCAACAGTCATAACTCCACTTGCATTCCTTGCGCTTGCACTCAATGGTTTTGCGTGACGAGGTTGCGGAGTCGAGTCATTACGAGGTGTTACTTCTTCTTTTCTTTTCCTCTGTTCAAAGACAAACAAGGCCAAAAACCAATAGTAGATAAGCAAAAACGGCTGGGAAATTTTGACACAACCAAACCGTGACAACCAAAACGGCTAGGAAAATCGGATAGTCCAAGACGCAACAAGCATAACGGATGGGAAAATTGGTAATCGATCTAGCCGTAATAACAAACGGCTAGGAAACTCCAAGCCGTAATACATAAACGGCTAGGAAACTAAATAAGCGATCCAGCCGAAAAATAAATAACGGATAGGAAAACCTATACGTGTAAATACAGCTGGTTTGATATTCAGCACAGTACTATATACGACTAGGAAATTCCAAGCCATAATCTATAAACGGCTAGGAAACTAAATATCACGGTCATGAAACAAATTTACGGACATAAAGACCGAGACGTAAATATTACCGCTGAAAAAAATTCGAACACAGGAGAATATACGGCTAGGAATAACCTAGTCGTATACAACTGGTTGCGGATAGGATTTCTCCATCTCGTACGCATCGACTATATTACTCTGGGAGTTCTAAGATATCCCAACCGTCAAATCCTACAAACGGTACCGGAGTTCTAGGATATCCCAACCGTGTAACAAATAAACTATTTGGGTTACAATCAATCCCAACCATAATACCTATTTACAACTGGGAATACAAGAACTCCCACCATTAACTGCTTTAAGTGTTTTTCGGACCTAAAATTTTGAAACCAACAGAATAATCAACAAAACGCTTAACTAAAGAGTGGGTTTTGAAATTCATACCTTATTGTTGTCATATCAGGACTCGCGGCGGCTGGTGCATCTCCTTCATTTACTTCTTCTTGATCTTCAGTCTCATCTTCATTTAATGAAGTTGGTTTCTCTACTTCAGAAGGAGATGGATTCGACAAAGATTGACCTAGATTTTCCTTAGGTTTCATGGTTTTATACAATGAGTTTAATCGACAAAGAAATTTTTTTGAATCGACGATTAATCGTTGAAAAATGAAGAATGGAAGAAGAAGAAGAAAATAAAGTAAGGAGAAGAAGAAAAAGAAATAGAGCGAGGGTGAGGGACGGTTTTTTTTTTCCTTCTCTTTTAATGATTTTTCAGTTTTTTATTTATTTAATGATTTTTCAATTTTTTTTGTTTGATTAGATTAATCAGTTAATTGAAGGGTAGAAGGGTAATAAGCTAAAATGATTGAGGATATTTTTGAACTTTTACTTAAGTCTGATCTCCCCCTATAACATTTGGGTTTTACTTAGTAATTTAAGCCCCCAAAGGCCCATCCCCTTTAAGCCCCAATAATAGGATTCTACGTGTATATATATATATATACTCATGTATCGAAAATGCTTTAGAGCCCTCGTTTTTATAGAAACGCGAAATTGGGGGATATAAAAATGAATTGAGGGATATTGATTACTTCTCCCAACCTATGGTGTCTGCTAAGGGGTGGTTTTGGGGTGCAAAAATACTAAAATATCCTCCCTTCAAAATAAAAATCAAAAAACTTAAAATCAAAAAACAAAATCATATCCCTCATTTCCATCTCCACTTCTTATTAATCTCTTTCAGGGTTAGAGCTTTGAAACCCAAATATTCCTCATTCCCTTTCAAATTCTAAACTCTCCCCACTCTATTTCAAATTCTCTTCTCCTTCTCTGCCGGCTCCTCACTTTGGAAACGAATTATTATTTTTTTAATCGGAAGTGATGAAGATCATGCTGCAAGTGATGAAGACCATGCCGGAATTGATGAAGACCATGCCGGAAACTGGTGCCGGCATGCTTGGTAACTAACATTCAATGCTGTAACTAAGTACCGGCATGCTCAATAGAAATCTATCAATGGGTAGTCAAGTGAAAAAAAAATCAACTTTTCGGATACTTTACATCATGTGCCTAAGATAGAAATTAAAGCAACATACTATGCCGAAACCAGTCCGGCATGCTCGAGAATTAGCTAATTGTGCAGGAAGTGGGTGATTAAAACAGAAAAAATTCAAAACGGAATATTTTTTACATCGCGGAAGTGATGAAGACCATGCCGGAATTGGTGAAGAACCATGGGAAAAATGGTGCCAAGCATGCTTGGTTACTAACATTCAATGTCAGAATCCGAGAGGTTAAGCATGCTCGAGAAATCTATCAATGCCGGTAGTCAAGAAAAAAAAAAATCAATTTTCGGATACTTTTCATCATGTGTGGCATAGAAATTTAAGCAACATACTATGCCGTAAGCGGTCTTAAGATGCTCGAAAATTAGATAAGGGTGTAGGAAGTGGGTGATTAGAACGGAAAAAAGGTTTTGAAGATCAAAACCGGAAAATTTTGTTACCCCGAACCCCGGATAGTGGCAAACAATTTATGAAAATTTTAAAGAAATGCCTGCATGGTTGTTTGGTTGAATACAATGCCGGCAGATCGAGCTATTTCAATTCAAGAACAACGGTGGATTCAAAGAAAATTAAATCAAATTTTCAACCTCTTAGCAGCAATTCTCTCTTCACAATCATCCTCTACTTTCACCAGAAAAAGTTCCCTCTCAATTTTTTTTTTCCATCTTTCTACTCTCATATCATTCACCCAAATACAAATACACACTAATCAATTAACAAATACTTAAAATTTTTACTAATTATTATTAACCACTAAACCTGATTAGTGAGGGGTAGATTAGGATTTTAAAAAAATACTTAGATAAGGGGTGACCCCGAATTGATATCTGGATCCAGTTTTTATCCTTTTCTTATATCCCCAATTTCTTTTTATATCCCCCAATTTCGCGTTCTTTTTATACCCAAAATTTTGACACCACTATGTGTTAAGTTTTGATTTGCTTAGTACTTAAACAGGACCCTGTTTTTCCTGGTGGGGTTGAGTGAGACGGAATGAATGGTGGATTTAGCTGCCACATAGTGGTGTAAAAAAAAGGGGTATAAATCCGGGTCCGTTTAGCATCTTCCTGTGTGTATTAATCAAATTCAAAGTACTCCGTATAAAGTACTAACAAACAGTCTAGCTGACTATAGAGTCCATGCAGCAAATTAAGCCTGACACGTTTTGTTTCCCAGTCTTCCGACAAAGACTTTTGTCTGCCGACCTTGACGTGCATGGGAAGTGAATCTTTTTTTATTGGGTCTTGTTAACTTGTATACCCGTATACATGTTAAGGTTCATTAAAACAACAATTTTTTGCATTGGAAACAAGAATTGTTTGTTTTATTGCATTGAAAATAGTAATTTTTGCATTGGGAACAAAAAATTGTTGTTTTAGTACTAAAACCAATTTCTAGTAGAATAAGACAAAAACACACAATTTCCAAAGAAATAAAATAATTCTTTATTAAACCTTAACACGTATACGGGTATACAAGTTAACAAAAGCCTTTTTTATTGGGAACATTAATTAAATACCCCTCCTTTTCAAGGTTTTCAAAAAATACCCCTAAGAACTTCACAAATACCCCTAAGGGGTTATTTTAAGTGGATAATTAAAATGAACTAAGATTTTTTGGATAATGAAAATGAACTAAAGTATGTTCTTGTGGCGTGAAAACGTCAACCCAACCTCCTACGGAGGTTGAATTGACTTGATATTATCTTAGATGTGCCAAAAACTATACCCTAAAAACTTAAAATATACCCTTTAGGGGTATTTATAAAGTTCTTAGGGGTGTTTGTGAAGACCCATGAAAAGTAGGGGTATTTATTTAATTTCCACTTTTTTATTAGTGTTGCACAGTGATTTAAAACATCCTTATCGAGTACGAATCTGTGTAAACATAATCACGGACGCACACCCATAGATGAAGCTAAACTGAAATTAAGGTATGTACTTGTTCTGGATGTAGGCAAGGTAGGTGATGCCGTGATGTCTTTTAACCATACACTGACTTTGATTTCTAGTTTGTCTCGCCGTTTTTGATTGTTTTGTTTGGATGGCTCAAGTCATAGAGATAGATATCAGAAGCGGTGCTGAGACAATATCCAAGTTACAAGGAAGACATTCGAAACATTAATTCATCAAGCACACCAGAAAGGTTGGGCGTGGGGCAGACATAATTTGTTTAATTTGGGTTGTGGATAACTTCTGAGACGTGGAAAACTTGCGTACAAAGTTGTGGATCATTTCATAATTTGTGGATATAAAGCCTGGCGAGATTGGGGTATACCCAAACTAATTGGGGTATACCCAATTTCAAGGGGACATGGTGTGTCATTATTAAAAAGTGTGATTTTACTTTAATACCCTTGAACTAATTAAATTTTAAAAATAAATTCATTTCTTAATTTCATTAACCCTAAAATTAAAAAACTAACCAACTCTTAATCTTCTCTTCTTCTTCATCTTCATCTTCCATCAACCAAAGCCATATAAAAATCTTCAACTTTGATTTTCCAAAAAATTATTGACTCTAACAAATAAAAGAAGACTATAAATGATGTTTAAACTCAAACCCATCATTGTGTTGTGTGATTTGATTGTTATATTAGGTTAGAAATCGAAAATTATGATTTCGTGTTTTTGGCAGCAAAGGTCGTAACATGCATATCTTGCCGACTTTTTCATAACAGCCATACAAGGATCAGAATTTTTCAACAGTGGCATGGTATTTTTTGAATACCTTGCCGGCCAAATACGGTAGAAAGGGTATTTTTTGAATACCTTGCCGGCCAAAAAGCATAGGAAGGGTATTTTTTGAATACCTTATACCAATAAAATTTTTATGTCATCTCCTCGTATGTCAAAAAACAAAAGTGGCAAGGTCGACGTGATGAAGATCATCGGCCACTTTTGGCCTAAGCGAGGTCGACGATGAAGACCTTGCCGAGCAACTTTTGGCGAGGTCGACGATGAAGATCTTCTTGAAGCCACTTTTGGTAAGATGGTCTTCATTAGTCGACTTTGCTACGACTTTTTCATATTTTCAGAATCGAAAGTGTTGATTTATTCTTTGATTTTGAGTATGATTTCATATAACGAATTCACAATCCCTTTTTAGAAGTATTTGATTTGTGTGCTTCATTTTCGTTGCAAGCGATATTCTCAAAAAAAAAAAAAAAAAAAAATCATCAAAATCATCCCACAAAAGTTCAATCAAAAACAAAATTTCATAACTTAAAATTCATAAGTTTTAATCTATTCAATCAATTTAAACTTAATTAATTAATCTAATCAAAATTTTAGGGTTAATTAAACGAGGGCAATTTTGCCATTTTGAAAATATTTGGTTAAGGGGTGACCTCTTTACTTCAAAATGACCCTATTTTGTCTCATTGGGTATACCCCAATTAGTTTGGGTATACCCCAATCTCGCCAAAATATAAAGAGGTTCATAAAGAGTCGTCCATTAATTTACTCCTATTTATTTTTCGTTGCTCTTTAGTGGAGAGAGAAAGTTTTCGTCGTATGGGGTTCTATGAACGGAAAATGGGTCATTTGTCCAAAAAAAAATTAAAACACGGTTCAAATGGACAAATAAAAATTTTTATAGGTGAAATGGACAAAAAAAAAATAGCAAGGATGAAACTGGATTCATCCTAGCTTAAACTTAAAAAATAGCAAGGATGAAACTGGATGCATCCTGTGTAAAATAAAAATAAGAAAAAATATTTTCAAATGGACGGATGAAACTGGTTACATCCCCGCCTATTTTAAAATTTTTGTCCATTTAAACAAAAGATTCAAATCGATCGTCCTTTTCACCTGTGAAATTTTGATTTTGGTCTTTTTAACCAATTTTGTGTTCTATGAATTTGACGAAGGTATGATGATTCTAGATTCTTTTTTTTTAAGGGGCGCCGATTCTAGATTCTTTTTTTTTTTGGGCTGGTTCGGTTCTGGATGCAAACTGTCTTATGTGTGAACAGTATCCGACAAATGATTATCTTTTTCCACACTGCAAAATTGCTACTGATATTTGTTCTCATTTCCCCAGAAGCTTTGGAGTTAAGTGGGCTCTAGCTAGTGATGTGAAGATGCATTTGTGGGAGTGGGGGAGTAAAGAAGAACTCAAATAGGATATGTAAAATTTGGTTTATTGCCATTCGCAATTTGATGGACCATTGGGAAAGAGCGCAACAATTGGTAACTCCGGTAAAATGCTTGTTGGGTTTTGAATACCGATACTTTTCACAATTACTCTTTGTCTACTTTGATTTGTAATTGAGATGCAACGATTTATTGATCATTTTTGGGTTTTCTTGTCACTGTTTTGGTGACTTGATAAATTTTTATAAAATTTGCACTTTTCGGTCCAAAAAAAAAGAAGGAAAATCTACAAAACAAAACAATCATATTGTTACAAACTATTAACAAAATGGTCACACTTCCGTTAAGTAGAGAGTTAAGTGATGATTCACAGTTAAATATGTTAATGAAATTATATATGTATCCTTCCTATTTATCCCTCTATACAAAATTCAAATTTTGCCTTTATTATAATATTTTTAACGATGGTGCTATTTGTAGGTGGTGGTGCCGCCACTTATGTATCGTTAGAACGCATTCAGGATCGTTAGAACACATTCACCCAAAAGGTTCATCGCTTCTCCTCCAGGGCTTAACGAAGATTCTTAAGCCTCCACCACCGCTTCATCACCACCACCTCAATCAAAATGAGGAGGATATTTTGGGGGAGGGTATTTCAGAAAAAGTTAACACAGTTTTATTGAAAAGTGTTAAATCTGGATTTTAAAATGTGACCATTTTGTAAACGAATTATAAAAATACGACTATTTTGTAAACGAATTACAAAAAGTCAAAAAGAATGACCATTCTGTAATTGGCCCAAAAAAAAACAGACCATGCTGTGCATATGTAAAAGTGAGCATAGTGTCGTTCCCTTAGAGCATATCCTATGGGTAGTCTCCATTTGGGACTAACTCGCCCATATGAAGGACCCCTCGCTCATATGAACGAGAAGCCACCTGTGGCAAAAATGAAAGGGAACACTAGACGGGAAACTATCTCCCGTTTATAAAAAAAAATTGAAAAATTTATAATAAAATAATCACTGGAGGGAAAATTTGTTTTTAAAAAAACTAAACTTAAACACTCACGGGGGACAGTCCCCCGTGAGATAGTAAAACCCAATATAGACGGGGATTGTCCCCCGTCAAAAGAAAAAAAAGTTAAAAAAACTACTTAGACTGGGGACAGTCCCCCGTCTAGTTCAAAAAGTTGCAAATTTTTTTGACGGGGGACTGTCCCCCGTCTAGTGTTGCACACGCAACCACTCGTTCAGATGAACGAGTGTATGAACGTGTTTGGGGAAAAAGTGGGGTAAAGACTACCCATAGAAGCCTCTAACCTGCTCAAATTGGTAGTGCACTCTTTCATTTGAAAGAGTGACACTACCCATAGGATTTGCTTTTACAAAACTGAGTTATATAGGTGGACACAGTGGTGGGACCCATCTTGTTTGATGATTTTGAGACTGGATAGTTGTCATCTCTTATAAGGTGGCAATGTATGTTGCGATTTTGAAGTCTGAACAAACGATATGAAACGTGTCCGTTATTGTCAGCTCATACGACTCTTCTTGTTTTCGCCACCAAGCAATCCAAATAACTTTAAAGCAAATCGAAACAGCTTCGATTAGTGGCTTTAGTTTGACTAACACAAGCGGAACTTCCTTAAATCTACCTCATTCTTGAGCGTGCACACATGAGATGAGAGTATAGAGTAAATTTGAAGCTAAAATAGAGTAGAAAAACAAAAGTTAAGTGTGGTCTTTATCTTATTTCTTGTTGGCTTGGGGCCGTTTGGATGAAAATGACTTGAACTTGGATGGATTTACTTCAGAATTCAGATATGATTTTCAAGCATGATTTTGCGTACGGTCGAAAATTTATTCATCAATTGGAGTACAATTCCAGTTAGATATATATAGGGAGTTTTGATAAAGTGTCCCACTTTTGAATTAGGGTAAGTGTTCCCGTTTTTTTGTACTTTTCTAAAGTGCCCGGTTTTTTTCAAATAACGCTTTCCATCCGGTTAAATGCAGGGTGGCAGTTATCTCACCTATTAAAAAGTCATATTTACCCGTGAACTATGACCTGAACCATGAACCATGAACCCTAAACCTGAACCTTGAATTATGAACCATAAACCCCTAACCCTGAACCATGAACTGAACTATGAACCCTGAAGCGTAAACCCCTAACCTTGAACCTTGAACTATGAACCCTAAATCCCTAACCTGAACCCTGAATCCATGAACATAACTCGACTAACCTGAAAAATTGAAATAGAAGATAAACATAACAAGTAAAGAGTAAATAAGTAAAAATTTAGATGAAAATTTAAATTAGATGGAAAACTTAACAATGGGGGCAGTTTTGAAAAGTTAAAAAAACCGGGGGCAATTTATTAAACTGGAAATTGAGAGTGGGCAGTTTATCAAATTCAAAGGATAAACTAACAGTCTAGCTGACTATATAGAGTCCATGCAGTAAATTAAGCGTGACATGTTTTGTCTCCCAGTCTTCCGACAAATACTTTTGTCTGCGGGCCTTGACGTGCATGGGAAGTGAATCTTTTTTTATTAGTGTTGCACAGTGATCTAAAACATCCTTATCGAGTACGAGTCTGTGTAAACATAATCACGGACGCACAACCATAGATTAAGCTAAACTGAAATTAAGGTATTTACTTGTTCTGGATAAGCATTAAGATGTAGGTATGGTAGGTGATGCCGTGATATACCGACTTAATTGGATTTCTAGTTTATGTCTTGCCGTTTTTTTGATTGTTTTGTTTGGATGGCTCAAGTCATAGAGATAGATATCAGATCAGAAGCGTTAAATACAAAGGTGCTGAGACAATATCCAAGTTACAAGGAAGACATTCGCAACATTAATTCATCAACCACACCAGAAACGTTGGGCGTGGGACATACGTAATTTGTTTAATTTGGGTTGTGGATAACTTCTAAGACGTGGAAAACTTGCGTACAAAGTTGTGGATTTCATTTCATAATTTGTGGATAAAGAGGTTCATAAAGAGTCGTCCATTAAAAATCCTGGCTTGATTGGGTATACCTAGATTAATTGAGGTATACCCATTTTGTTCCCATCCAAAAGAGTGTGTTAGGGGGTGTCTAAAAGGTGTTAAAAGACCAAATTGCCCATACTAAAAAACCTTGCCGGCCAAAACATACAAAATAAAAATAAAAATCTTTCTTCTACACTCTAATTATACATGTGAAATCAAAAAAAAAAAAAAACCAAGAATCAAAACCGAACCAAAAGTCGGCGGTGGTATTTTTTGTCGACCACTTGCCAAAAAATATAGTCTACAGGGTATAAGGTTGAATAACATGCCGACTTTTCATCTCTAAATTTAGCAATTACAGGGTCGGCAAGATATCCATATTTATACCTTGCCGACTTTTCATAACATCCATGGCGACGACTGTAAAATTTTTCTACAGCCGGCAGGGTATTTTTTGAAGACCTTGCCGACTTATACCGCCGACAAGGTTTTTCAACCGCCGGCGGGTATTTTTCTCAACAGCCGGCGGGTTTTTTTTTGTAGACCTTGCCGACTAATATTTTTCAATAGCCCTCTCCTGTGTCAAAAAAAAATAAAGTCGGCATGTTCTTCATTTAAATACCTTACGACTTATACCGCCGAATGAGGGTTTTTCAATCGCCATGTGGTATTTTTTCACCGAGTTTTTTTTGTAGACCTTGCCGATTAATATTTTTCAATAGCCGTCTCTCCTATGTGTCAAAAAAAATAAAGTCGGCATGTTCTTCATTTAAATACCTTGCCGGCTAAAATTGGTCGGCATTTTATTCAAACAAAGACCATGCCGGCCATATATAGCCGGCACCTTATTCAAACGTATATCTTGCCGACCTTTGACATTTTTGAAAACCAAATCTTTTGATCGAAATCGAACTCATAAGACGGATTAAAGGTTTAACCTACTGGATTTTCATTTTCAAAATTTTAATCTAAACTCAATTAATTAACCTAATTAATTTTTTAGTGTTAATTAAACAAGGGCATATTAGCCATTTTGAAAATACAAGGTTAAAGGGTGGCTTGGCTTTACTTCAAAATGACCCTATTTTGTCCAATCACGCCAGGTTAAAAAAGATGTATATATTTTTTTATTTTTTTAACCTGAAAGGTTGATATTATAAAAAGAAAATATTGTACGAAAGGTTGATAGTAAGAGTGCAACTATTTGTATGGAAGGCTTTAAATGGAGGTTTACCTGTGAGGGAAATTCTTCATATTTCAGAATATCTATGTCCAAAGTGCAAGATGAAGTCTGAAACCATTATGCATTCCTTGGTCACTTGCAAAAAACTTGCTAGGGTTTGGAGAATGATAAATGTTCAAAATCAGCAATTTCATAACTACACCTTCCAACAATGGGTCCGGTTTTGGCTTCAAATTCATCCATACAAGGACTCCACTAACAGATCGAAATTTTTCCCAATACTGGCTTGTTTGATTTGGTCTATCTGGGATAATCGAAATGATATAGTTCATAATAATAAACAAGGTGGAACCAGAAGCTATCATGGCAAGAGCTAAATCAATGCTGGTGAACCCAAATAAGACCCCCATATTTCAAAAAATTGCTGCAACAACTGTAAATTTTACTGATTCTGCGTGGCAGATTCCACCTATAGGATGGACTAAATTCAACACAGATGATGCTTGGAACCCTAATTTGACGATTCGGGGGATTGGCATAATAATAAGGGATTCGAAACATACCTTTATTTATGCAGAATCCACTAATTTAACTTGTTTCTCTGTGAATAATAAGTGGAAGTGTGTCGCGATTAGAGATGCTCGAAGATAGCGTTGAAAAGAAAAGATGAGAAGATTATAATTGAAAGTGATGCTGTGGTGATTGTAGAGCAAATCAATAGAAGAACTTCTAGGAGATCAGAGAACTCATCCTCTGCTCAAGATATCAAATTCCCATTTTCAAAGTTCCATTCTCTAGTTTTCGTTTATGTTAATCGTATAACTAACAATGTAGCTCACGAGTTGGCCCAAGGGGCTAAGTGTAACAGTTGCCATGTGGTGTGGTCTGTTCCACCAGTTTGGATTTTCCCTTTCTTATGTGCTGATCACAGGGAAGATTAGTATATTTTTATTTTCTTTTGTATTTCGCTTAAAATAAAAATTTTTAAAAAAATGTATGGTTTTCAATGGGTGATTAATTCACGAAAGAAAATGAACTTGAAAAAGATTCGCCCCCACCATATATTCTTTATATAAAAACAGAGTTTTTTCGAGCGACGTGGTTAATCGGAGCTTCTGGTTGATTCTGGTCCCGCCATTTTTAAATTTCAGCCAATAGAATTTGAGGAGAATCTTTTCAAACCCACGATATATTTGCCGACCAATCATATTTTAAAAAAAATAATTACGTACCTAAAACAACTAAAATTTTACGAAATATTATTTACCTAAAAAAATATAAAAAATCTGCTAAAAAATTCAAATAATTTAATTCTAAAATAAGCAAATAAATTAAGACAAAATCATATCAAGATATATATTTTTCATCATCATTTCATCACAAATTTAAATCAATCATAAAACTTATTAAAATTAAATAAATTAATGTCCAATGTTCATAGTCCAAATACACTTCTTATGGTTATAAACTAAACCTAATTACAACCTCAACATACTAATAATTAAACTAACCTTAATTACAATTTACAACTACAATTTCAATTGGGATGAAAATAGAAAAATTATTGATCAAATTTAGATCATTGATTAAAATTTCAAATCAAAATACCTGGAGTTTTGAATGCCAACCGGTTGATCAAAGTGTATACTTCTTCCTTCGCCAAAAATTGATATACAATCCTCGCGTTAAAATATAAAATAATTAGAATAAAATTTTAAGCAAAACAAAACAAAAAATTCAGCGGAGAAGACAAGAAAACGTTTGTGGAAGAAAAAAAGAAAATCAAAAATTAGTAAAAAATAATAATAAAAAGTAAACTTTCATTCACATAGATATGACAATCAAAAAATTTGCTTGGTTTTATTGGTGCTTTGTTTTTTTTTGGACAAAAATTGGTAACAAATAGATACGATAATCAAAAAATTTCTAAATATTATTCATTAAATAATTAAAAATAAATGGAGTTTGAATAAAATAAATCTATTAATATCTGTAACAGATGCTCAATATATTTATAGATAAAAATATTTCAGGGAGTAAATGTAGGTTACCCAAATCTAATATTGGGATATCATATTCATAATTTTTTTATTTATATGGAATTTATAAAAAAAAAAAATATATATTAGTAAACGTGTAAAAAGATGCTCACTATTTTTATACAAATATATTCGCTAAATGTGGCTATCCAAATATTTTTATGCAATATTTGTGGAAATTATTTCCTTAAATTATTTTTTATTCTTGTGGAATTTCATGGTTTAATGAATCTCTATATAAAGCGTTGAGTGGAAGAAAAATCTCACGTTGGTCTTTTCGTTTCGTTTTTTCTTCTTTATTATTTCTTACAATTGATTTTGTTGTTCAACCTAATTTGGTTATATTTTTTTGGCATGTACCCCTTAAAAGGTGGCACTAATGGTCGCAATGGAGCTCATGAATTGTTGTCGCAATGGGAGTTTATGAGTTTTGATTCTAGATCGTTTGAGCTTTTTCAAAAATAATAAACTCACACGAGGTACATCATAGTGAAATTATCCTTTTTGATATCCTTGATTTTTTATCATTGGTTTGTTTTGTAGTTATTGTCGATGCATGCCTCTTCGCAATACGTGGATGACATGAACCTTTTAAATCCGATTCTTTGATTTCAACTTCTATTGTGTACGATACTAAAGATCGTGAAATTTAGGACCTCATCACATGAATGAGGTGATGAAGTTATTTTCCATTTTTCTTCGGCATTGTCTTTGAGTTTAACCAATCTTCTTGATTAATTTATTTCCTAATCTCTATTTCATGTCTGTGGATGTAGCAAACTTCACCACCTAATAGATATGTAAGTCCAAAAATAGGATATTCACGACTCATGAGCATGAATGTTTTGGCATTATTTTTCACACAGTTTAGGCATGATTGCTCGCTTTTGAGTCGACCTTGCATTAATCTCAATCTGTCTTGGTTACGTAAGCATAATGAGATTCTTATATGAGATATACATGCTTCATATGATGGCTTTATTGGTGTGCTAAATATATCTCTACCAAATCCAAATCCAAAGCTTTTCCAAAGAAGTACACAGTGCTCGAGTAGAGAATATCTCATAAAAGTATAACACAGTTTTTACGGCGGCCTGTTAGAGCCTTGCACAACTTGCACTACGGCAAGCAAAAAAAAAATATATCTCTACCATCTAGCTTAAAACTCAAAGCTTAAAACTCAACTTAAAACTCAAGTTAGGGTGTTAGGGTCATTCTCGGTTCCCATTGCATAAAAGAGGATATAAGTGGGGTTGGACCAAGAGTGGCTTGGTGTTCATGCATGATCAACTATATATATTTCATGCTTGACATTCGTGGCATTATAAGGGTAGATTTGAGAAAAAAGTTAGGGTGTTTTAGGGAGAAACTTTTGCAAGCATAGGTGATATTTTCCGAAACAAATAGAAATGGAGATGGGGTCGATGGGGAATTTTGTAAATTTAGGTATATATATATATATATATATGTAAATAGATAAAATGAGGGGGCATGGCTATTGGGAATCTTTATAAATTAGATGATAATTCGTTTAAAGAATCTACTTTAGCGAGAAAATTCCAAAGGATGGAGGAACATTTCTTAGTTTTGGTAGATTAATGGTTATTATTCCATTTTAGAGTATCCGTAAATACTTTAGTTTTTGTGAGCCTGGAATGTTTCTCTGACATGATGGTGCATGGGAAAATTAAATTAAAACCATAGACCAACCAGGTGGACCGAAGAAAGTTTCTTCAGCAAGCTAAAAGATTAAACATGCTTATTGAAGCTTTAAGCCCTTAAAATTTATTTACCGGACACGAGGGGACCTAGGCTTGCACATCAGTTAACCCCTTATTAGATCCATTCGTGATTTTTTTTTCCCGAAGGCAACGTTATATTAAGAGAAAAAATTCACACAAGGTGAATACAAGACACATAACAAGACATTACATAAGCATAATTGTCTCTTCATCACAAGACCAAAGAACAACCAAGTACTTGACATGGTCGATTAACTCATTGTGCTTTTCTTCCTTCCACCAAAAAAATCTCCCATTTCTTTCATTCCACAGTCCATCCGTGAATTGAACATGGTGTATTTCTTAATGCAAACTACATGATTTTATAATTTCACGAGCATCCAATGCGATGCATGCTTTGCTATTTATGGCTTTGCGAGTAACGTAACTTATTTTTGTTGACACAAAAGAATTCATGCGGAAGGAAAATCCAAGAGCAAAATCATTTATGATGTATGTAGGGCATGATGTTGAGTGTATTAGTATTATTGTCCACCGAACCGAACAAATAAAAAATTGTAAATTATAGTAAAATATGGGTGGACATGTAAATTTTTCTTAACTTCTTATTTCAGATGTGTTTTTAGCGCATGTGGGAGCAATACATTTACCCTTCAAATGTGTTTTTAGTGTACGTGGGAGCAATACAATTAGAGTAGTTCCGAGATCGCCAAATGATAGAAGAAGCAATGGTAAAACCTTGTGTTGTTCGGGTTGAAGCAAGGGTAAAACATTGAATACGTAGAGATGCGATCATGCGGAGGAGATACCAAAAATTTAATTTGAGTACATGTAGAGTTTGTGTGCATAACCAAATCTATTGTATAGTGTATACAACATCTATATATGATCGAAATTATTTATTGAGAAAAATATGCAAGTGTACATATATGTACATACGCGTTCAAATGCATTTTTAGTGCATGAATACCGTATACAGCTAATTAGGGTCCGGGCTAGCAATCCCAGGGAATACAAGCTACCTACGTGCTAGAAAATTGTTGGTTTAATTTTGAGTTCTACTGAAGAAAAATAATTGAATAAGGAGCTTAGGGATACTCACACACTATCAGTGAGAAAAGATCATTTAGATCGGGAATAGACACAAAATTCTTTCTTGAGTAGGTTGGAATGATACTTATTTACAAATCACCTGAAAGGCGTGACAAATTTTTTGTCACATATATAATTGGTAACTGACAGTGATTCACCAATAGTGTAACCCCTATAAAAAATAATGCCGACATCAAAACTTTGTATCAATTTATTGTGATATTAAATAATTTATATATGAATTTAACCTTTATTTATTGAAATAAAAGAAAAGGGTTTACAAAAAGTTGTTGGGGAGCCAAGCCACAAGCTGCGCAAAAAATTACGGTTTACATATTTCTCAAGAAAAATAACGAATGAATTGAAATATTGTACTAAAATGGATATGAATACTTTTTGAGTTATTCCTGAAAGGAATTCAATTTCATATTTATCGACTTATGAGGAAAGTAGTGATGCGAAAGTTGAAAATGAAATTGTAGTTATAGAGCGACTTCACGTAAATAAGTAAAGATAAATGTGGTATTGAATAATTTTATTTATTTATTTCTTGCATGATCAAACAACACCATGAAAACTCTTCTAATGTGAAAAAAAATATTAAAAACCAAGATGAAATACATTAATTTCAAGAAAAATCCATTTCACGAGTAGAACTCCTTTTATTTTATATAATTTTGAGACTTATTAATTTATATATCACAAAAAACTTATATGAACTTTTGAAATTTAGTTGATTATTATATTTTCCGTGATTATTAATATATCGTGGATTATTTTTCAGGGGTTCTATTGTATATAATACTAGACAAATATAGCCAAAAGATGACTACGTAAACATATTTAAAATATGAGAGAAAAAAATAATTACGGAAACATATCCTCAAAATATTAGCTTCAAATCCGTTTATGGTTTGGTTTTAATTAAAAAAATGACGTCCAATGTGTTTGATAGTGTGACAATAAAAGTGTGAATGGATCCTTCCTCAATAACTAATATATAAAAATATGTGATAAAACTAAGTTGAGAGGAAGAATCACATTAGCTAACTAAAAATATATGTAAGATAAATTCTATGAGTAAAACTTAAAACCCCCACCCCACCCTTTTTTTCCTTCTTTTGTAAGTTGACATGGGCTCTGGACTTGCCCCCTAGCAAAGAAGCCTCCGAGCCTATTCCCATGAGAATACCCGAGTGCATACCCCACAATAAAATTATAAGTACTTTTATAAGAGAAGTATTTCATGAGATCTCTAAACTCTTTTTTTCTATAAAAGAAGGAAAAAAATTGGGATTACTTAATAAAAAAATTCATAATAAAATTGTGTTAGTACAAAAGTGGGGACAATCTTTAGCCTCATTTAAAGCGGACAAAAGTAGAGATGCGCTATAGTAAAATAAGGATAGACCCATCATCATAGATTTAATTAGATAAAGCGGAGCAAACTCTAACTCTAAATCTTTTTTTTTCCTCGATAAACAAACTCTAAATCTTTAAACGCGTACGAATATCATCACATCATTTACCATATATCAAGTAATTATTCCCGTTCATGGTATATATATTTAGAGTGAAAAAATAATCATACACGGCATGAACGATTGAACTTCAAAACCCATTATTCTTTTGCAAAATCCACGATTGGAAAAAAAACCATCAAGCTACTGAATTTTGTATTAATAAAATACCCATATATAGATCATGGCATAATCAATATGTAAGAATTTGTAAAAAAAAATCCAAATGATGGTCAAGATTTTTGTGTTGATCGACATTATGATGTATTGCTTTCTTGATGATATTTCTATCGAAGAAATAAAAGGCATATTATGGTTAAGCATCCCAAAAGAGGCAAGAGAGTATATAAAAATAAAATAAAAGCAAGAGCTTCAAAAATTTAACGAAAATGATTTACTCAACCAAGAATTTGCACCGCATTCTCACCGTAAAGAGGATGGGTGGGGCCCACTTCTGCCCCCACCCCTATCCCAATTCAATTGAATGTTGTCCTGGGTCAAGATGATCTCCTTCTAAGGTGCATTCACCTGCAAATTCTTCGATGGGTCTAACAAGACTAAAGATTTAAAGACTATCAAAGTTTGAAAAAGATGAGAGAGTAAAACTTTACCAAACTATGGAGGTAGAATAAGTATTATAGGCTTAAAAGATTTACACAACAAGTATACGATTTCATAATTGTTTTTTGATTAGGTAGTTTCTTATTAGTTTGTTTATTAGTTTTTTGGGTCATGCGCTTACGGAAATTTTTATACTACTATTATGATGAAATTAATCTTAAAAACATGATCCAATATTTTATAAACGTAGAAGCAGGACCAGGTGCATCGCACGGGTGAAAAACTAGTATATAAAAAATCAAATGTTTGATCTCTGTTAATGTCTTTGTCCGACTTGGGCCTTTTGTGGCCATGACTCGTCTATTGTTTTCATCCCAAATAGCCCAACAGATCGTAAAGATGATGGACGACCAAATTTTGCGCCCTCTGGTTCTTCCTCTCCTATATTTCCATGCTTGCAACCTATGAAGCACGGACACCTCAAAATCGGTGACGTATCCGTGTCGAACGCCGTATCAGTGTCGGACACTTGGGGACACTTGGGGATACGTATCAGACTCCCCATTTAAAGTGTCCCTTTTTATTAATTACGAAAAGGGTAGGGGATTCTTTTGGGATACTTCTCGGATACTCTGGAGGGGACACTTCTTATAGTATAAGATATATATATATATACTTGTTGATGGGTGAAAACTACTCCTGCAGAATTTGGTAATTTGGGGTGTGGATGAGGAATGAATCTAAACCTTCAACAAATGCACTGCGCGGTGAGTGCTTGTAGATTCGAGAGATCAACTGCAAGTCCGGCCTAAACCAAGAAATGGCGTTCCAGGACTTGTTTCGGTCACAAAGTGAAGGAGATGGGGTTGATCTTAGGGAGGGAAGCGAAGAAGGTGTTGAGATTGTGAAGATGTTGGCTTGCTTATGACTTCAGAACGTAAAGATGAGCAAGTTTACGGTTGATGCAAGGTGGCTGCGGGTGTTTGAATACGATTTGTATTAACACTTGGTTTTCTGTCTGTCCGAACTTGTGTTGTTCTCCTCGTTATTCCTTGTTTGAAATAGGGCGGAGAACCTATTTATACAAGTCATTGAGCCTCATTCACGTTTCGTGGGAAGTGGAGTTAGTGGAATGATGGAGTAAAGGAGTTGTGTCGGTGATACACGACCGGTCTTGCCCACTTCTCCCTGTTCATCTCTAACCGCCCATGACTTCCTAACACGTTCTTGTGATGGCGCGTTGCACGCCGCACGCGTAAACCGCGCACCAATTTTGAGCATGTATCCCGAGTTTGTGACATGATTGATGCCTGAATGTGGATCGTGGATCCACGAAAGGTAGCATGTGATCTTTGGATTGAATAATCGCGTTATTGAGGAAGTTGATACTTGTAAAGTATCGTGTGTATTTTATCTGGTACCGCATTGTGGTGTGGTAAGGCGATGGGTAATGACGCCATCGACCAATTAACTCCGACATTGGTTGTATAACCAAGTGGTGAAGTTGGACGGATGAGATGAGTTTTTGAGACACCATCCGCGACCGTTAATGAATATTGGGTTTTTTGAAGAGGTGTAAGCATCACTCTTGACTTGGTCGAAACCAAGTATGGGAAGGATTTTGAGAGGACCGACCATACATGCGTGTAGATCGCATGATGGTGTAGGTGCTTGTATTCCGTTCCCTCACGAAAGCGCGATCTCGGGCTACTCAATTTGGCCGCAAAGAGGAGTGGTCGAGATCGATTTTGTGATAAAGTTTGATACCGCAAGAAGCCGCGCGCCACATTCTTTTTAGGCGCGTTTTCCAAGACGACCTAGCTTGGTCGGTCTTGGCCGGCTGGTTTGGCGTGAAGATGGTAGTCGATGTTCACGCCCATGTCTCACCGTCCCATGAAAACGTGATCTAAGCCACCCATTCGTCCTAGGGTGAAGTTGAGTGGTCGAGATCGATTTGCAATTTGGGAAGTGTATCCACGCATGTTTGAGCGGGCGTTTTGGATTGGCCATGCGTGATATGCCTTGGCCGACCGCATGAAGAGGTAGATGGGCCCACGGTGGTCATCTTTGGTATGGACCAGGACCGCTAATCTAATTCAGTGACCCTCCATTCGTGCCGAGAAGATGGACGCGCGTGATGGCTTGAACCCTAATTTTGGCTTTCAAAGCCGCGCGACCATGCTATTTCAAAGTGACGAATGTGTTGTAACCAACCATGGTTGGTTTTGACCGATTGGTCAAGTGTGTAGGCGGTCACATGGTGATTGTGTCGACATGCTCCGGCCCTTTGAGTTCGCATCTACACCCTCCATCTATACCTGCGAAGATGGATGGTTGAGACCGTTTTGCGGCACATGTAATATGCCGCAAACCCTAATTTAGGGTTTTCCGCCCATAATGCTTGGTATGGACGGTTTCTTGGCAAGAAAAGGCCAATGGTCGACCATGCGGGTCAGGCCGTGTGTATTCCATACCGCTGGGGGTGATGGAATTGATCCGTGGTCATCCAATCATGCTTGTGAGTTGGATGAGTGCGATCGAATCATATCCTGCAAGCTAAGGCCGTGGGTATTCCATACCATGCTTAGGGTGATGGAATTGATCCGTGGTCATCCAATCATGCTTGTGGAGTGGATGACTCGATCGACGATCATATCCTGGAGACCGGTACGGTCAAGTCCGGATGCTCAATCGGGGCTAGTATAACACTTTGAGAGGTCATCAATCGGGCTAGTATAACACACCGAGAGGGCTCAATCGGGCTAGTATAACACACCGGAGGGGCTCAATCGGCTAGTATAACACACCGAGAGGGGCTCGATCGGGCTAGTATAACACACCGAGAGGGCTCGGCTAGTATAACACACCGAGAATCACCAGACGGGTATTTCGTACATGGTTTCATTATAGTGCTTGGAGGTTCGTGTTACTCGTATGAGTAACACTCGCCTCATGCCACACCGATAATGATTCATTATAGTGCTTGAGGTTCGTGTTACTCTATAAGAGTAACACTCGGTCATCATGCCACACCGATAATGAGTACAGAAATACAAGGCCGAATTAAGTGAGGGAGTATCCAACACTTATAAATGGCTTTATCTTTTACAAGATGTCAGCGCATGATTTTTCTCGGGGTTTTTTACAAACTCAACCTTGAACGAAAAATCCACCATCAACATTAAGTCCCTCGCCTAGCACACAATGGTTACACTATTGTGTGGTAGGCATGAGATGGTGACAGCTTAAAGATAAAACTTATGAGACAATGTTAGATGTTACCAGAGAGACGGGTCGTCCCGTCCTTCGAGCATGTCACGTTCAAGAGACGTCCGTAAAAGTGTTCCCTAGCATGATGTCGGTCTTTGCTTGATCGACCTTGCTATGACTAGGCTTCGGTCGAGGCTATTGCGCCCGCTTTGTTCAATCGTGGGGATGTGCCTAATCGACCGACTGACTGCGCATGCTTCGTTCGTGGGATTCGCGCCCGCTTGGTTGAAAGTGGGTCTTGTTATGTACATGCTTCAAACGTGGGTCATGTGCTTGGATCGAAACCGTCCTCGTCAGGTGCGCCTATTATACCAAATTCCTTATGTCGTGATTAACACCGGACCTTTGCGACTTGAGCAATACCCGCCTTTTGACTTGAGCAATACCGGACTTGAGGCTTGTACCGTACTTAAAAATTGTACCAGACTTGAAATCAATACCATCCCGAAACTTTTTGACTTGAAATCAATACCGAGACTTGAAAACTTGAGTTATACTAGAAGCTTGATCAATACTGAGACTTGAATGATGTTTGGACTGGCCATTGTGTGAGTTGTGTCTTGCCGTGTGTGGCGACACTTCTCATATGCTTTCATACAAGTTCTAACTCATGTCTTTTATTTCATTGCGGTAGAAAGAATCCCTGTTGAGATGTCTTCTAGAGATAATGCTGGTGTCAAGTCAGGAAGTGTTGATAGCTTCAAAGATATGCCGAACGTTGATGATGAGTCGTTCACCGCGCCCTTTCAACTATGAAAATATTCGTTCCACCGGATAACCCACCTCATATCGACTTTAGGGTTCTTCATGCTCCGCCGGGTCCTCGAAGGATGAATGAGACGAGACGTTGAGCAATGAGTACATCAAAGACAACTTGAGAGCGCAGATTATTGATGTAGCTTGAGTGTTGAAACGACTCGAGAGGATGTTAAAGTGGCTTCGGTGCGAACGTTGAGGTAGATCCTGGAGAGAGTGTTGAAGCAGGATTCTGAAGTGAACAGGGTCCCGGAGGAGTATTGAGGCGGCTCTTGGATAGACCATTGAAGCAGCCTTCTGGCCGGAGGAAGCGTTGAAGCGGAGCGCTCTTCCGCCTCGATTTACCCTTGCGAATTCCATGATTCTTGACTGACCATCTTTCCCGTGTGAAGAAGTCTTTGACCGAAGGTGAAGGAACTTCATGATGAGCCTCATTCCCAAGCGTGGTTTACATGGTTTGTTCGTAGTAAATCGCGGGACTGGGAGGATCGTTGTGAGGATCGATCCCCACGGTGTAGGAATCTCCATGACAGACCGTTCATGTCCCGATGTCGCTCATTTGATCAGTCCACGTAGGTCCGCGCGGGCCGAAATACCTCTTTCGAGTTGCGGCCATATCCGTTTGAGTCTTAGCAAGAACTTCCCGCTTCTCCATCAAGTCCGAAATGGTAATGGATGGTGGTCCTCCTCTCGTCCCTCCGGCTCCTCGTCCCGATGCGGAGGAAAGTTGTTGCTCCGTGACTACCGGGAGGCGTTACGCGAGGAGTTGCCTGGATTTGCGTTTCGACTTTGAGTGACGGAGGTGTTACACTTACCGGAACATCTCCGGCTTCGGGCACTAGGTGGTAGAAGTGACCGCATAAGGTGTATTGACCACTAGAGCTCCTTAAATTATAGGACGGAGCCTTCGTATACCGTGTTACTCGCCAGAAGAAGAGGTTGAAAAGTTGCCTAAGGAACCGAAGTTGAAGCAGTTGTACTTCAAAGGATGAAAGTCTCTCTTGCCCGTAGTGACGAGTTGCTGGCCGAAGGACTTTCTTCTCAAGGATCGTAGCTACCTACTTGTCCTTTAGATGTTCTTCTTTTTTGAGTGATAGTGAGGATTCCTTTGACTACCGGGTTTTGAATTAATAGGTAATTGAATTGGTTCATTTTGAGATAGTTTGTGAATGATTTTTAAAGAAAGAGGTTATTTTAAATGAAATTTGCATCTTGGTCATGAATGATTGCACATGTCACATGAAGTTGCAAACGTTGTGTGAAAGGAAAGCATGAATGAAACAGACATGGTGTTTGATTACCGAGCCTCTTTCTCCACGTAGGGATGCTAAGTCCCGATGAATTCTAAACTATCTTTCTTGTAAAATTGTTGAGTAGAACTTACTTGCTTTGAAGCCTCATTTGTATCAAACAGGAGTAGCCTCTCCAAGAAAATCCTCCGCACTAACTTCTCAAAGCTATCCTGCGAGCCAAGCTTCTCCGAACAATGCGCTTCAAAGCGTTGCACTCACCGGTGGGGTGATGAAGGACCTGGTAATGACAGCAGACCTCGGTCCATTACTCCTGACCAAAGAGGTGGGCGCCGGGACGGGGTAGCTTTATCTCTCCGTTCCATACCCACGTCTCCGCAGTCCTAATCTTCTTCATTGGGAAGGGGAAATGTAAGTACCTTGTGTCCAGCCTTTTCCGCGTTAGCGGGCGTTGCGATGTCTCCCGTGGCTTTGATATGGAACAGAGATGAAGTTGGAAGACTTGCGAGCGCCATCATGTCTGCGGGATTGTCTTCCCAAGTAGAGGGATGTAGAAGGTGTCGTAATGTCACCGCCGGGAGGACCGGATCAACGCTCCCATCCTCTCGTAGATCAGTGCATTTCTGATCGATTTCTCCTTCCTCAAGCGTTTCTTCAGCTTGGTTGGAAGGCCGACGCGATCGGGACGCCTTTCCGGGCTTCAAGCAAGAGATTTGAGGTATAAATCCTCCGGCAAGGCTCCATAAGGAGCAGTGTTCCTTTCTTTATCGCGCACATCGTAGCATTCCGGATAAGTCTCTCTCCGTGGAGTTGCATCGGGTTTCCATTGTCGATCGACCATGTTGTTCATCTTCCTGGCCCCGCGGTTGCGCGCTCTTTTTGCATCTCCACCGTGAAAGATGTGACTCCGGTTAAAGATTCCGCACGCCCGAGTGGATGCCCGTCGACGCTTCGTAATTGTGCCGCCATATCATTCAAAAGGTGAAATGTCTCGCTCCGCCTTCCGGGGTGATACCGACTTGATTTGCCAAGACATCCTCCAAAGATTCTAGCCATAGTGCTTCCCATGATATCCGAACCACCTCATGGATTCCGAGTGAGGATACATCGTGAGACGAAAACGAACCGAGAATTCGATTCTTGTAACCGAGAGATCAATCTCCCACCGTGGTCGCCAATTGTTGATGGGTGAAAACTACTCCCGGGCAGAATTTGGTAATTTGGGGTGTGGATGAGGAATGAATCTAAACCTTCAACAAATGCACCGCGCGGTGAGTGCTTGTAGATTCGAGAGATCAATGACAGGCAAGTCCCGGCCTAAACCAAGAAATGGCCGTTCCGACTTGTTTCGGTCACAAAGTGAAGGAGATGGGGTTGATCTTAGGGAGGGAAGCGAAGAAGGTGTTGAGATTGTGAAGATGTTGGCTTGCTTATGACTTGTAATGTAAAGATGAGCAAGCTTACGGTTGATGGTGGCTCCGGGTGTTTGAATACGATTTGTATTAACACTTGGTTTTTCCGTCCTGCCCGAACTTGTGTTGTTCTCGTTATTCCTTGTTTGAAATAGGGCGAGAACCTATTTATACAAGTCATTGAGCCTCATTCACGTTTCTCGGGAAGTGGAGTTAGTGGAATGATGGAGTAGTGGAGTTGTGTGTCTGTGATACACCGACAGCCTTGCCCACTTCTCCTGTTCATCTCTAACCGCCCATGACTTCCTAACACGTTCTGTGATGGCGCGTTGCACGCCGCACGCCGTAAACCGCCGCACCAATACCCCAAGATGTATCCCCCGCCAGGACATGATTGATGTCCTGGAATGTGGATCGTGGATCCACGAAAGATAGCATGTGATGTCGATTGAATAACTCGCGTTATTGAAGTTCGATACTTGTGAAGTATCGTGTGTATTTCATCTGGTCCGCATTGGGTGTGGTAAGGTGATGGTAATGACGCCTTATGCCCGACCACCAACTCGACCAGGGTTGTATAACCAAGCTGGTGAAGTTGGACGGATGAGATGAGTTTTGAGACACTCATCTGCGACCGTTAATGAATATTGGGTTTTTGAAGAGGTGCGCAAGCATCACTCTTCAGCTTGGTCGAAACCAAGTATGGGAAGGATTTTGGAGAGGACCGACCATACATGCGTGTAGACGGCATGATGGTGTAGGTGCCTGTATTCCGTTCCCTCATGAAAGGTGCGACCGCCACCAATTTGACCGTCAAAGAGAGTGGTCGAGATTGATTTTGCGATAAGAGTTTGATACCGCAAGAAGCCGCGCGCCACATTCTTTCCGGCGTTTTCCAAGACGACCTAACTTGGTCTGGCCTTGGCCGGCTGGTTTGGCGTGAAGATGGTAGGCCGATGTTCACGCCCATGTCTCACCGTCCCATGAAAACGTGATCTAAGCCACCCACCCGTCCGGTGAAGTTGAGTGGTCGAGATCGATTTGCAATTTGGGAAGTGTATCCACGCATGTTTGAGCGCTGGCGTTTGGATTGGCCAGCGTGATATGCCTTGGCCGACCGCATGAAGAGGTAGATGGGGCCCACTCGTGGTCAGCGCCGGTATGACCGATCCGCTTAATCTAATCTCAGGACTTCTCCATTCGCGTCTGGAGAAGACGGACGCGCGTGATGGCTTGAACCTAATTTTGGCTTTCAAAGCCCGCGACCATGCTATTTCAAAGTGGACAAATGGTGTTTTTGATTGGTCAAGTGTGTAGGCGGTCACATGGTGATTGTGTCGACATGCTCCGGCCCTTTGAGTCCGATCTACACCTCCATCTATACCTCGCGAAGATGGATGGTTGAGACCGCTTTGCAAGACATGTAATATGGCGCAAACCCCACTTAGGGTTTTCCGCCCATAATGCTTGGTATGGACGGCTTTGGCAAGCAAAGGCCAATGGTCTACCATGGGTCGGCCGGTGTATTCCATACCCGTTGGGGGTGATGGAATTGATCTCGTGGTCATCCAATCATGCTTGTGGAGTCGATGACCGCGATCGATCATATCCGCAAGCTAAGGCCGTGGGTATTCCATACCATGCTTAGGGTGATGGAATTGATCCGTGGTCATCCAATCATGCTTGTGGAGTTGGATGACTCGCGATCGTATCATATCCGAGACCGAGGCGTCAAGTATTCCATACGATGCTCGACTCGGGCTAGTATAACATGCTTGTGGAGGGGCTGATAGGGCTAGTATAACACACCGAGAGGGGCTCAATCGATGCTAGTATAACACACCGAGAGGGGCTCAATCGGGCTAGTATAACACACCGAGAGGGCTCCTGCCAGTATAACACACCGAGAATCGGCCTGTACGGGTATTTCGTACATGGTTTCATTATAGTGCTTGGAGGTTCGTGTTACTCGTGAGGAGTAACACTAGCCTCATGCCACATCGATAATGATTCATTATAGTGCTTTGAGGTTCGTGTTACTCTATAAGAGTAACACTCGATCATCATGCCACACCGATAATGAGTACAAAGGAAATACAAGGCCAATTAAGTGAGGGAGTATCCAACACTTATAAATGGCTTTATCTTTTACAAGATGTCAGCGCATGATTTTTCTGGTTTTTTACAAACTCAACCTTGAACGAAAATCCACCATCAACAATACTATATATAGCCAAATATTTATATACAGAATATGTTAAATATTTTTAGATAAGTAAGTATATTCGTATTCATCAAAAATTATTTTATAGAAGCAGTATATAAATGTCTAACCCTAACATTCTTATTCAATATTGATGAGTGATGGGTTATCTTTTTTTTTTTATCTATTTTTTTTTTGATATCCGATATAGTATTTTAGAATTTTCTTATTTTATGCGATTCTTTTCACTATTAATAAATTATTTTTTAATTATACACGTATCCCAACGTATCCCGTATCCCCATTTTTTGAAAATCGACGAACTTCGTACGTTGTCCCGTGTCCGTATCCCTCGGATAAGATCCGTGCTTCATAGCTTGCAACTGCATAGGGAAAGAGCGCACGATTGGTAATTACGGTAAAATGCTTGTTGTTCAGTTGGGTTTTGAATACAGTTACTTTTCATAATTACTCCTTGTCTACTTTGATTTGTAATTGTGATGCAACGATTTATTGATCATTTTTTTGGTTTTCTTGTCACTGTTTTAGTGACTTCAGCGATGTTTATAAAATTTGCCTTTTTCGGTCGGGAAAAAGAAAAAACAGACCATGCTGCGCAAATGTAAAAGTGAGAGCACAGTGGTGGGACCCATCTTGTTTGAAGATTTAGAGAAGTTGTTGTCATGATGTCATCTCTTAAGGTAGCACTGGGGGTTGCGATTTTGAAGTCTGAAGTCTGAACAAACGATATGAAACGTGTCCATTATAGTCAGCTCATATGACTGACTCTACTTGTTTTCGCCACCAAGCAATTAATCCAAATAAGTTTAACTATCGACCAACTTTAAAGCTTTAGTTTGGTCTTTAACTTATTTCTAGGGAAATCCTCACCAAAATCCAAAGTTTCCAACTTTCCCACGGATCCAGCCTACTTTTGGTTCAACCCATATAAAAGGACAAACGAGTTTGTCCGTTTGTATTTGTTAAGTTTTGAAAAAAAAAATCCAAGTTTACCCCTCAAGCAAAGTTAATAACCAACCATAGTTAAGATTTATCTGGGTCAGAAGAAATGGATTTGGGTTAGGAGAAATGCATTGGTTTGAGAAACCGAATGGATTAAGAGTAGTAGGTTGCACTTCCGACTACTCAACTTAGTGAAACTTTTTTCATCGTTGCACCTTTATTAGATGGCACTGCGACTACTCAACTGCGTGTAAAATATTTTGTTAGAAAAATCACACGAAACAATTACTATGTCAAACGATAGCATCGTTACGAGAGGACTAGCGGATGAAAACAGTCAATCCAATCAAAGCAATAATCACAACAAAAAATGAAGTTAAAACCATGAAGAACTAGGATACTAGGATTATAAGCGATAAAAGTACTCCTGCACTCTAACTTAATAAGACAACCTACCATAATATGTTTTTAAAGATAAAAATTAAATCTTCCCTTTTTCGCCTTGGGCTTAAACGTAAAATTGAACCAAATTCACTAGATATCTAGTTCAAAAGGAAATACTGTGGTGTTCAAGAAAATCCAAAAAAGTTAAAACTACAAAGCGCTAGCGTAATCACCGGACACTCCAAGCCACTTCGAAGACGTCAAATTCTGGTGTAATCATTGTCATATATCATAGTTTGGTACCAAGCCTTTCCTGGCAGCTCGATTGGTGCCAGAATTCTCCCGTAATCAAATATGAACCGGATTATCCCCAACAATAGTGCAACAACCCAAAGTTATCAAACAAAAATAAATAAACATACTACATTAACTCGTAGGCACTCCGTAGGATTGTCCGTGTTCGATTACAAAAAAAAAAATAAAAATCATTAAATAGGCTAGATGTTCGTGGGATACTTGCATATTTAAAGCACTAAACATATTGACCAACCACACTAATGGAATAATTCATCAAATAGCTCGCCAAAATGAAGAAAGTATAAGAACACAACACTTTCCATTCAAGTTTACGGTGGAATGTGTGGCCACAATATCATGCTCCAGTTCAATTGAAATAACAAATAACTAGTATGGAAAAATCCGATTTGTTTGTACTAACCAACAAACTATACAAATCCACATTTATTACCAAACATTGTGCACACAAACACAAAAACATATCATGGATCAACCAATGAATATGTATACACTTCACGAGCTTCTTAAAAAAATGGAAGTCGAATC
The DNA here is from genome assembly GCA_023531295.1 of Papaver armeniacum. Classification (NCBI taxonomy): domain Eukaryota; kingdom Viridiplantae; phylum Streptophyta; class Magnoliopsida; order Ranunculales; family Papaveraceae; genus Papaver; species Papaver armeniacum. The sequence continues at coordinate 199,210 of JAJJWW010013705.1, forward strand.
AGCAAGAAAACAATTAACAAACACAAGTATAACACTATGCATATGATTGGATTCAAAAGTAATACATGATTGCATTTAAAGTTGAGACAAATAACCATTTTCATTAGTAATGAACGAAAAGAAATATACCTTGAAATGTTGGTCCTCTTCTTCTCAAGCTTCTCCTTCTTAGCCTTAACACGTTGAGCTTCAACAAGAAGAGCCATCCTCCTAAAGATTCTTAGCATAAGGATTCTATTTCAATA
>JAJJWW010013706.1:0-63648 GCA_023531295.1 Papaver armeniacum
CTAATGATTTAAATAGATTTGAATAATAAATTATATATCTGTAAAAAGGATGAAGTAAAGGAAGCTTTTGACTAGTTGTAAGAAGGAATTTGGAGCAGTGTTTATAAGTGATGAAATGGGATTGATGCAGTTGCATGCTGCAGGCAATGAACTTGTCCCTAAATCTCATAGGTTATAGTTTCTCTTTTCTTTCGTGATATGATTTTTCTTTGAAAATTGTTGTAATAGAAAGAAGAAAATAGTGGAAAAAACTGCTGCTATTAAGGTTAATAAATTTTTAGCGACTTAGAATGAATGTAAATGTGTTGCTTGTTTGTGATTAATGAATGTGAAATACTTAGTAGATTAATGTAAATGTGAAATACTTTCGGAAATTTGATTCAGTATGTTTTTTCAAAATAGTTTTATGCACACCAACCAATAGGAGTTGTGTTACATAATTAACTAGAAACAAGTGCTAGAAAGAATGTCTTTACAACATAAGCTAGGTGTTGTCCAAGATATTTCACAACTACAGGAAGTGTAATGGCAGTGCGTGTTTACAATATAAATGATGTTGTCTTTGATTTTCCAACTACCACTGACCCCGGATATTGCGAAAAGAGTTTCTTTTGCCTAACTATGTATTTGTCCAAGATAGTTCCACGGCTCGCACAAGTGACGTGCCGTCTTATTAAGTAATACTAGTATTTGTTGTTACATATGTTTCCACGATACAAAACTTGTCAGGAATATTCCCTACAACCTGAAGCAAAGGGTTGTATTGGAAGCTTCCAGAAAAAAATCAGAAGAAAGAATAAACTTGGGGAAAATATTAATAGAACCATGAATCATCACCCTTTGCAACTCATATTCAAGTATTGTAGAAAAGCTTGGACTTTCTACAATACCCATCTCTTACAATACATAAAAAGCGTTGTCGTAGGGTACTACAACGCACCTTGATCGATCGAGATTGGATATGGCTCAAATACATTCCAGTTCGAAGTTAATCTTGTAGTAGGCTAGTGTCTATAATGGCTTAACACAGTGTGATGTTCAATCTGGAATAGGTCCCAGGGTTTTTTCTGCATTTGCGGTTTTCAAGTAACAAAGTTTCATTGGCTCATGTTATTTCTTTTCCGCATTATATTTGTTTATATAATTGAATATCACCTAGTTGTGCGTAGTTCAATCAATTGGGAAATCCGACCTTGTTTGTTCAGTAATAATAGATTGACACTTGAACATTGGTTTTTGATGTCGTTCAAGTTATTTCTCATATCAATCAAGGCTCATTGCATTCCTATCTTTCATTGCTAGATTATATTGAGAAATTGAGATACGGCTCTTGGATATATTTCCTTGATTGTTTCTGACTGTCTAGTTGATTCTCACAGAATTATATTGAAGTTAGTCCATAGAGATTACCGAACGAAATATTGGGTGTGGTTGTTAAACCTCCGTTTTTTCAGACTTGACCCTAATTGGAGCTAAACCTATGATTAGCAAAGTAGGAAATACCAATTAGTTATAATAATAATATACTCCCTCCGTCCCTAATTAGATGAGCTACTTGTAGTTTGCACAAATTTTAAGGCAAGGAGGAAAGTGGAGTATATTTAAGTATTTTACAATTATAACCTTATGGGCAATAATTAGTAAAATTTAGAAACGATTTATCTCTTAAACTATACCACGGGTTTTTATAAACTTTATACCGTTGAAAAGCATTTTAAAACACCTACGCAACGAATATAAACATGACTATCAAATTATACATATATTTCTTATAGAAAAAATAATCAATTAAAAGGGTGGTTTTAGAAATATCCCCTTGGTTAGTGAAATAGCTCATCTAATTAGGGACGGAGGGAGTATATATTAGAATGAGTTCGGTCCAATTGACCTAGTCAACCGTCTATTTGGTCCTTTTTTTAAAGGTACATTATTGTTTTGTCCTAAAGATTACTGTTTGGTCCTAGGGTGACGTCATCAGTGATGTCATAGTATTTTTATAGTGGCAGAAATACCATTTTTCTCTTTTTCTCTCTCTTAATAAAAATAAATAAATAAAAACTTAAAAGTGAAATATCTTTTGAACCACATGTCCAAAAATGACAAACTTTATATCTTCGAAAAGCCCTCGACGAGAGCTTTCCAACGGGTACTATTGTTGTTATATTTTAGAGCTTTTAATGTTTACCTTATCCTTTATCTAAAAATTAACTACAAAATAAACTATTATACGAGTTCATTCTACAAAATGAACTACCATACTAGCTAGTTCATTTTAAAAAAGTGAACTCTTAGGATAAAAATAACAAATGAGTTCATTCTACAAAATGAACTGGTATAATGAATTACTAGTACGAGTTCATTCTACCATACAAATAACATTAGGAGTTCATTCTACAATATGAACTATCATTTACGAGTTCATTTTATAATATGAACTACCATAGTGAACAACTATTACGAGTTTATTCTACAATATGAACTACCATACTTAATTATCATTACGAGTTCATTTTACAACACGAACTATAATAATAATGAATTACCATTGCGACTTCATTCTTCAAAATTAAATATTATTATGAGTTCATTGTACAAAATAATTGCTAGTAGATACATGTTCATTCTACGAAATGAACTGCTGGTAACTAGAATGAACTAGCATGTTCAACAATATTGTTCATTCTCACATATGAACTATTATTATATCAAAAAAAATTGAAGTTATGAAACATATATAATATAATGAGTACTCTTTGTGTATATCTCGTCGAGGCCTTTCCGAATATACAAAATTTATTAATTTTTTACTTATATTTTGAGAGATATTTAATTTTTTTTTTTTTTTTTGATTAATGTTGAGAAGATAGAGAAATTAGTAGAGATAAAATAAATAAGAAAGAAAAAAAAAATCATGTACATCGCGTGAGGAAGAGGGAAAATAAGAGAGAGAAGGAGTACTTTAAATACTTTAATATTTTTGAATAAATAAGGACCAAACAGAACTACCCTTTTGTTGGTGGACCAAACTAAATAGGGACAACATAAAATAGGATCAAATGATATTTTCCCCATTAGCAAAAGGGTGTCCCTTAATAATTATTAAACGTTACTAATATTAAAACGTTTGTGGTGTGAGTGAAGTGTAATTAAAAATAAAAAATTAAGTTTGAAGAGATAAACATCTCTTTTCTTTGTCGTTTTCTTTGCATGGGGAGAAATTGTCTTCTTCTTTATTTCAGTTTACACCCGGCTACTTTTTAGACAAATCACGGTTAAGTGAAAAGCATTGAGAGATGGAATAAAAAGAAAAAAAACAGAGAGGGGGATGGGAAGAAAAGTTAGTAATATTGATGAGGGGGATGGGAAGATAAGTATAGTAATAGAAATAAATATTAGTGGATGAAGTTGAGATTATGGTAGAGAGATTTATAATCATATCAAGGAAGAGTTTCAGTTGAAGCAGTAGAACACGTGTTGAAAGTAGGCTACGATATTCTAGGTGGTTTTGAAGGAAGAATGGAAAATAATATGTTCATGCTAATGATTATGATGGTGGTGGTGATTGGATGATGGAAACATGTCTCAATTATCAAGGTAACAATTTAAAATGATTTACAATTATTGGGTATGTGCTAAAAACTAATAGATCAAAATCAATCAAGTTCTTAAGTTAATGAATGTGTCATGTACGACTATTGAGAGAAGGGTGCCGCTTATCATATTCAGTGTCAGTGTTTAGTATTAGCCTTACTAGTAGTAATTAGCTTATTGATGGGTGTGTTTATCATTTGTAATTAGTGGTTTAGATGTAACCAGCTGGGGAACTACTATCCGTAGATTCTAGGTCAGTCTGAGTAAGGATTATAAGCTGGTAAGTCTGTAATGAAATGTTTTATGAAATTATTAATCAAATTGTCGATTCAATCGATTAGGCTAGTTCTTTGGAATTAGAAGGCTTGATTCTCACGAATCAGGAGAGATTTATCTTCAAATTATCCCAACCTTGTCATCGCACTCGGTACATGACAATTGGTATCTAGAGCAGTTCGATCGATGGAGATGTCGGAAGCTACACCACTGCAGCTGAAAGCTTTGAAGAATGAAGATAAAGCAAGAAAGGAATTGAATAAGTTTTGTGATTTATATCGGTTTCATTATGAATAGAATAACTATCAAACTCGAGAGTATTATCTTCAGAAGTTTGGAAAGATCGTAGATAGAGCAAGGCAGAAGTATAGATTGATATTTTTCATTAGGGGTACTACATTGATTCCTCCTGCCGTTGATGAAGAAGAAGATGATTCTCTAGAGGAGTTGATTCCTTCATCTTTATTCGATGAAGAAGAGGATGACTCAAATGATGGGTTGATTTCTCAAATTGAAGGGGTTACAAAAACTAAGGTGAAATCAGTTTCTTATGTTGTTGATGAGAAAACGATGATTCATTTGATTCCGCGAGTTTTCAATTCGAAGGAATTGTCAAATCTGCCGAGAATGATAAGCTGAAGAAGCAGATGAATTTGGGTAAGGTTTAAACGTTATTCTCAATTCTTCTCGTAGCTTATTCGATCGTGGAAAAGATAAATTGAAATTTGATTTCATACTAGGGTTTCCTTATTACCTCGATAGATTGTGTAAAGCAATTTTTCAAGAGCTGATTTATAATAGTGGGTATCAATTAGTTAGGTTGTTTAATGATTCAATCGGTTATATATATGCTAGCTAATGATAGTTTTATTACTCCTGCTTGGTGTGTGTTTGATAAAATGCTTGATAGTGAAGGTTGGAATTCTAACTAGCAGAGATTATTCTTTACGGCAACTTAAAATGGATAATGTCGTTACAAATTCGCGGAAACAATGAATGTCTCTTCCTTATCTTGATTATTTTTCGTAAGATATTTGATCGTGGAAAAGGATGGAAACTCATTAAGGGGTATTCATTATTTGATAGTGATTATAGATTTTGTTTTGATTGGATATTTACTTCTGGTTCATTAGTTCTCAATGTGGATTCAGTTTCAATGGCTTTCTACAATGAAATTTTTCTTCATGAGCTTCTTAAGTTTGCTGCAGATTCATTGTTTTGTGATTCAGTTCTATTGGTGCGTTTCAAATGGATATTGTGTGTTTCTTCTTACCCTTGTTTCAACATTAATGGTAGCGTATTTGATCATGGGAGACCAATTGAACTTATGGAAAGATATTCTTGTTTTAATGGTAATTATGAATGCTACGTTGATACAGGTACTTCCTGCCACTTTGTTTCTATTGGGTCAATTTTAATGGATGATAATAATGGAGATTTGTTTTATAAGTTGATTCTAAGACCTGGCCATGACCAGAATTTCAGTTTATATATTTGATTATATTTGCGTTGGTTAACGATAGTTCTAGTTTGAATAGTGGCGAAGAAGAAATATTCTTGTCTGTTGAAGTTGATATGCTTCAGATTATTTTAAAGGTGTTTAAATGTTTGAAGGTGCTGAATTCCCAAGTTACCACGAGATCGTCTTCCTATACCCTGCATTTTAGTTTTGGTCGCAACCGACAGAAGGGTGGATACGACTATGATTCCGCTCAATATTATCAGTCGCGTTACAAAAATTTGTGGGGTTCGGCATCTCAAACTGATGAGAGTTATAACTGTATTGATGGTGTCCTTGTACGGATGGTGGGAATTCAGTTCGAGAAGTTCCTGCTCGCTACCATTCAAGTTGCCAAAATTCTAAGGTCGGTGGCCCTTGTGAGATGGAATGTTAACAATGTGAATTAGACCATTTCATTTATCTTATAGCTGAGGGAAACTCAAGTCTTGCTCAACGTAATTCAGATTCTAGACGAGTTGTTGTGGTTCGAGTTCTTGAGGTGGAAGTTCAAATTGGTCCCAACTGGGTGGTGGATCTGTTGTGTAGGTGCGGATTTCTTATTTTTGCTGGCTCACAAATGGGTTACCTATGGATGTAAAACGTTTAGTGTTCGATCAATGAAGATTCGTATTAGCAAGGAGAAATATGATACATTGAGGATTCTTGTGAAGAGTTTAAAGGTAACGTTATATTTCTTTCAATCAATACTTCGAATCTCTGATCGATAATGGAGTCTGGGGAAATGCAACTCCGAGCTTCTCCTTATCATGTGCTTCTGTCCTTGGATGCCTATGTTTTTTTGTAATTGTGCGCTTTTGGAAGCTCATACTTCCATGAAGTAAGTCATCTGCGATCTTGAACTCGAAGGAGATTTTTTGGTGTTCCACGACTATTCTCTCATGTTAGAGTTCTTGAAAGGATGATGGGAACTCAGCCCATACCCACTGTGTTTCACATTCCAAATGTATTAATGTTGGTAGTAATGTTAAAAGTGAAATTCAAGTTTTTACATCTGAGTTATGTAGTATGAGAAAAGTTAGATGGAATTGCAGGAGAAAACTGTTCTCAACAAGCTTATGGAGTAGAGAAATGAACGGGGGTGCTATCTGGTTTGTCGTCAAGTTACCTGTAGCACCTATCTATTTGAGCAGTTGTCGTGTGGTGTTTGATAGAGGAAAGTGCTTAAACCCAAGAAGGGTGGAATGGGAACAATTAGATTTTTATGAAAGATTTATTTCTAATTCAAATGTGGGTTCCTGAGATGGTACATGTGTTGTATTTTAACGTGGTTGAGAGTGTTGTGCTGAAATTGGGGAATACAGAATGGGGGGTGATAGGATCCGGAGATGCCTATTTATAATAACCGCAATCGCACGGTGTCTAACTAGTAGACAGAGGCAAGTACGGGTCGTTCCCACGAAGAGCGGTGGAAATACTGTAATCAATATCTCTAATAAGAATAACCAACAATAATGTTTTTTGAGTTTTTATAATTGAAAACGAAATAATAAAAATAAACTAAAGTAAAACGAATCAAATGGGAAAGATGGTAACCAGGGTTTATAGTATCCACCACTATTTCTATTCAATTACCGAAATGAAACATAAATCATGAATTATTTATTTTCCGTTCTATTTGACATCACCTATTATATGTATTAGAGTCGCAAATATCACTGGGACACCCTAAGCATGACACATCAAGAGACTAAACCAAAGAATGCTCCATCAAATTGTGTTAGCGAGAAAATTATACGAAACTAAATATAGTTAACAAATTTTATTTGGCTTTTCTAAGCATAACCCATCAAAGAAATTAACCAAGCATGGATCATCAAATAATAGGACAAACAAATTTAAAAAACTATGTCATTAAGCTCATAGGTTTTTAAAACCGGTGAAGCAACAACTAATTTTCAATCAATCAATAAGCTAAATTCAAGAATTAATCTATTCAAATCATAATGGTCTTTGCTCAATCAATCGATAAAAATAGCCTAATACCCCAAAGTGGTTTCAATATAAACCCTAGTCATGAAAATCTAGCAAGACATAATTATGGGTTTCTTAAAAAACCCCAAAATAAATTACAAAAGATAAAAACTATAAATCGATATCACCCTTGTCACCCCAGGAATCGATCGTCGTCTTCTTCTCTTGTTTTTCTCCTCTTCTCGGCCGTGTAGCCGCCATCCTCTCTCGTTCTCTGTTTCTATTCCTCTCGTTTATACTCACTGTTGCGAACAAGTGTGGCTAAGACCTAGTGAAATGACTAGGCCTAGTCCATTTACGGTCCAATACCCACTTCAAATGCAGCTGCTTCCTACATCCGGCCACAGCTTCAATTTCCGTTCGTTCCAATCTCATTCACCGTCTACAATCTCTATTGCCTGATCATCTAACCATCAGCTGCATACCTCCTCTCGTCTTCGACAGCACAGCATCCATCTACCTTACATCCAATGCAAACACCAATCGACCAACATCAACACTCATGGTTGCTGCTAGTTCAATCTCTTTCACAGCTTCATCAAACATCGTCCGTCCACAGCAAGCTCCAACTCATCACCGGCAACACCAATTCCAGTTCCAACTTGAGCACAATTTCAGTTAGATTGGAAGCTCAATTCATCATCACTTTACTGCTGCAAATTAGCCACGCGCTTCTTTTTTGTTCCATTTCAATTCCGTATCTCTCTGGAACACCTCGGCCAGCTCCCTGTCAACCTTTTGTCGTTGCATGTATCAAACTGAGTCGGAGTAATACTCCTTCACTGATAGGTACTAGCACCCACCAAAGTTCATCTTGAATTCGAAAGCACAGTTGAGAACCCAAACTTCATTCCCGTCTGCAGGTCTACATATTCGTAATTATTTCAAAACTGTTTCATCTTGCTTTCCGAACTCCACAACAACTCCCAACTGAATTCGATCTCCACTTCCGTTCAATACTTGCATCTCTTCCTCATTTGTATCAGCAGCTTTTCACTTTCCTTAAACTGATTGCAGCCAGTTCACCCACCTGCGACTATTCTCTTCATCCTCACAAACAGCTACAGCACCTTTGAATTCTTCTCAAAATCCGTCAATGGCAACAACACTCATATCAGCACCTTATTTCCTTCCCTGGCCGCATAACTGAACTCTCGCACACAACCCAAAACCAAGGCAGTTTGATTACCAGTTCTTCTTTGCATCTGTTCGTTACTCCGACCCAATTTCAGTCAGATTGAACCTCGAAAATCCTCCCATTGTTTCACATAAATCAACAGCATCAAAGCCTTCCATTACTTTCTTCCACTCGAGCTACTGCAATATGGGCAACTCCATTACATCTCCATCTTCTCACCATTTGACTTCATGCTACCGGCAGACAAGGACATCACCACCAGCAAATATACCATCTCCGTTGGCAGAAACCAACTTTACTCCATCTGAACATCACCTGCAACCAACTCCATTCGAGTTCGTCTTCATTCACGTCTCAACTGCTCATACAGCAAACACACTTCCACAACCGATGCTTCCAAACTCCACAGCACCACTTAGTCTTCTCACTCACAGTACAGCTCCATAGCCCTTGTAACCGATTCAAATGAACCCATTACACCATCTCCCAACATCATGGTAACGGAAACAGCTTCTCTGGGAAATATCCAAGACGTTTTTAATCCCTTTCTCTTGACATTGGGGATGAAGATGTTCGAATCCTTTTCAACACACCACGAATGCAAATCTGGTCATAAGTTGGACACGTGCCTCTTCTTTCCCTTAATGGCCTAGTGGACTCACATGCTAGGAATGATAAAGAAATTGCTTCCTTGCATTTGCTGATTTGCTGACTGTAAAACGATGTCACCAAGCAGCTGGCACTCCAAATATCAACATGCATGGGTGCTTAGTCAATTCTCTGCTGTTGTGTTGTGTCATGCAACTGTATTTTTAACCTCCACTTTAGCCATGTATTCAACCAATGATCGGATTTACGTGGACTTTCTACAAAAGCACTAAAATAGTGTTATTTGCCAAAATATCGAGTCCTAGCTAGTATAAATATGGGTATAAAATACAGCGTTTACGTGCTTATCAGGGGGCAATCAAGCTCTGTCAAAAACTTTAGTGGATAGTACAGGGTGTCTCATATACGAATTGCACTTCAACAAAAGTCAAAATTGGAGGTCATAAGGTAGTACAAACAGATTTAATGATTCTCCCTACCTTATGGGTCATCAAGGTACTTTCTGCTTCCACTCTTCTTATAGAACACACAGGTGAAGTCAAGATTGATTTTGAAGTGTGCAAGGGTATCACGGGGATATTTAGTTTCCTTGCTAAATTTCTGGAGTTCTCTAGTTCATATGTGTTTGATAGGGGGAAATCTTTTTCAAGTCATGTGTGGGGTTTGGGGTACCAATCAGTAAAGGGGAAAGTTGACTACAAACAACTAAAGGTCCTTTGTGCTAATAAAGTCAAGATAACAGTGCTACTAGGGACATAAGTTGCAGTCTCCATCAGGCTAGTTCCTCAAGGAAGAACTGAACTTTCAAGAAGACTATCGTAATCACTGTGCAAATCTTTAGTTCTGCCTTAGATGGAGTGAACAAGTTGGATGGTGGAAAGTACATACTATTAGTGATCCGCTGCAGTTTAGATAGTGAGCAAGAGTTCTCGATGCCAGCGATTTCATATGCATGTGCTATGCATGTGTTATGCATTTCAGCATCAAGGTTATTCTCACTGGCATTTTGTAGAGCAACTGTTACCTACGTCTGCCCAGCGGCTCCTGCACCTTCTCAGATAGAAGACAACCTTGCAATCCAATTTCTCATCCATGAGGACAAGGATCTTTTGGAGGGGAAGGTATTGTCATGTACCTGACTATTGAGAGAAGGTTGCCGCTTATCATATTCAGTGTCGGTGTTTAGTATTAGACTTACTAGTAGTAATTAGCTTATTGATGGGTGTGTTTATCATTTGTAATTAGTGGTTTAGATGTAACCAGCTGGGGGTCTACTATCCGTAGATTCTAGGTCAGTCTGAGTAAGGCTTATTGATAGGTGTAGAATACACCGTATTTACTATTTAGTAGTTACGCTTTCTTTGCTATTTTTCTTGTGAATTATGTACTTTACGCGTGTTTTTGAGTTATTAGGTGCTTTGAGTCGCACGGAGAAAAGAAGGAGAAACTACTCATTTAGAGCGAAAAGGCAGAATTGTCATTTCACGGGCGAGCATTATCTGGAGCCCGGTCAATGTTAAGGGGCATCTCTGTTTGGAGGGTTTTTAAAGACAGACTAGTTTGTGGTTAAGGGGCTGCCATACGCCAGCCCTTATCGAAGTGACCATTCATATAGGCACCCGATACGTAGGTGTAGTTAACGATGGGTGCAAATAACGTCCCACCTTTAAGATAGAATTAGGTTGAGAGAATTGGGAATCAATTCCCATTCTATTTTTCTCTCGTTCTTCCTTTTGCATTAGAGTTCATATGAAATTTCTTGAGAGATCGAAGTCGGCTACTTGTTGATGGCCGTGAATTGAGGCGATCTCATGGAAGATTAGGGTTTGTATGGAATTACGGATCGAAGATGGGGTCGATCGAATTTGAGACAAAGAAAATGAACAGAGAAGACAAGAAATCAAGAAGAATAGAAGAATTGAAACAGGGTTTACCAAATTGGGGATCTAATGTTGATGATGTTGGGAATTTAGAAGAAGCAGTTGGAGGAGAACTTAAGAGGTTACGAAATTTGAGATTGATTCTGATCGGTAATGGAGTTTGAGATAAATTATGGTTTTCATTCATGAATTGGAAGACGGGTGCAGTTGTTGATTAAGGCTTGTCTTTGATAAAGGGATGGATTATTCTTGTGGTTGGGTATGAGATGGGGAAGTTGATGAATGCAAGAAGGTGTTGTTGGTGTTTGAACTCGAGCACTAGAATGAGTCTTCAACGGGTTACAGTGGTTGAAATGGAAAGATGCGAGTTTCGGAGCAAGGATGAAGTCTAGTGCTAGTCATGAGATGGCTCGGGTGGTGTTGATAGAGGCCGACCGTGGATGATGCGATGGAGGTGAGTGCAATGGAGCGGTGGCTTTGAGATGGAATGGAAGACTCAGAAATGGTGTTGAATTAACAAGAAGGCGGAGATGCGTCGATGCTATGATTATAGAGAATGTGATGTGAATTGTGTCACATGATCGGGGGAGAGTTAGATCTTTGAAGCAACAAATTGCGGTGCAATCTCTGGTGGAGTTATGGCTTGAAGCTTGTGACTACTTTTGTTGATTATCTTCTTGTGTATGATGAGTTGAGTTGCGATCCGGGGAGTTGTGAGAAGGTGGTGATGGCCGGAGAGGCGGAATTACAAAGTGGAATGGAGCTGAAGCTGCTATTTGTAGCACAGTGGAAAGAATGAATCTAACTCTTGCGGCGAGTTGTTATGCCCTTGGAGGTTCTTTGTTGTTGCATAATGGGATTTGTATGGACGAGGAAGTGCAGGTATTGCTGAATTGGTTGGCAAGTAGATGAGGTTTTGCCATGGCGGAGTGGGTTACTCGGGAATTGGCTGTGAGGGGATGTTGACAAGCTGTTGTTGCAGCTGGAGTTCGATGGGAGCAGTCCTGGCAAGATGAAATTAACATTGGTGCTGTGATGGGTTTGAATGAGAGATTGCAGGATTGTTTTCAATGCATTGCGGGAGTGATGGCTTTGCATGAAGTATGTTGCGTTTTAGAAGCTAAGAAGAATGGCGAGTGCAAAGTTAGTTTGGTGGGGTGATTGCGATGGCCGAGGTTTAGATGAATAGTTTGAGTTGTTTTGGTGACAAAGATGGTTGGTTCGTGAAGTTGCTGTTGGAACTAACATGGTGGCAGAGGAATGGATGATGGATTGAGGCTGGGCACTGTGGCAGTGACTCTGATTGGAGTAGTTGATGGTGATTCAGAGCAGGAATGGTGAGAGCAAGTGGTAATGAGTTGCAGGCCATCATGGCTAGAAGTGCATTGCTACAGCACCATGATGGTGCAAAGATCTGGTTAAGCTTTGCAAATGGCTTAGGCCAGGCACGACTCATTAGCTGGAAGACCGGCTACACACGACCTGGTGATCTGGGTGTCATTCGGCTGACTCACCCAGATTCTCTCTAACTCGCCGATCCGACCAGTTGACCCGATCCGACTCGGTGCTTGACCGAGTTGACCCGTTGACCGGTGACCGGGCGGACTTTGCCGGTCACCGGAGCTGTTTTCCGGCGACTTTCCGGCCATAATACCAGAATTCCGGCGACGATTTTTGGGTCGTATTTTCTACACGGGTTTCTCCCTCTTGTGGGCTTGGTGGATTTTCACCTAATGGACTTTGAAGACTAGACCTAATTTTAGAAGTTGGAGAAAGCTATAAAAGGGAAGGTCTTTTACAACTTATCTCATATCTTATTCTTGGAACTTTGGAGAGCCGTTTTTGGTTGCACAACTAGGGTTTGCTTTTGTTCATCTTCTTCTTTATTCCATTGATATTTTGTGATGAACTCCATAGCTATGAGTAGCTAAATTCTTTATTATTGGTTAAGGATGTAGTCCGATTTCTAAAACTTGTGTTTGCTTTATGTATTAGTTTTCTCTCTTGTTTATCGTTCAATTCTCTGCGGTTTCTACGATCACATGATTGAAGTATTGTGATAGGATTATGGTGTTTGATTAGTTAAGTGGCCAATTAATTGAACTTGCATCTTAGTCCATAGCTATTTTAGGGTTTTTCATCAAGCGATAACCTTGAATACAAGTAGCATGATATGTTTACGGTTTGTAGTGATACATTCTCGTAATCATATGTAGATTTTGACCATTGTCCTAATTGTTTTGCATAACGCATGACAATTGCATTGATTAGCCTATTTCTGAAACTTAATGCTCCTAGGAATTGAACTTGATTAGCGCAATGCGTTAGGTTAATCTTTAGGTAGAATTCACATACGAGCCCTAATGTGTGTGTTGATGAACTTGAGAAATTAATAGATTATCTTGCTTTCTTGATTCTCTAGGCTTTTGATAACACAAGAGATTAAATCGTAATTCTATTCATATATGCAAGCACATGTCTAAGATTGAAGATGAATTCCTTGACCAATATCTCTCTCTATTGATTACTTTCTACAATTTACTTTGCTTTTAATTTACTTTTATTGCTTACATCAAATTGAAATCCCCCAAATTGGTTACTTTGAGAAATTGATTCTGAAATAACTACAATCGCCTCCCTGTGGATACTGAACTCTTTCTTATCATATACTTTAGGAAAGTGAAATTATTTTTGACGATCTGACAGCGATCAAATTTTGGCGCCGATTCTTGGGAGGCACACGCTAGTTATTAAGTTTTTAGTTTCTTTTTGCAATTTACCTTTCATCTTTGCTTTTAGTTCTTTGTCTTGTTTCTCACTTGTTTGCGAGAATTGTTTTGAGTGCCTAATCTACGGCTTCTAAGGATTGGAATTATCAAGGTGCGGGATAGCTATTCGAAAAGGCACAATACTCCAACCAAGGCGAAACACAGTGACGCAGCACGAGTTGGAAGTGGGAGAAGAAATTTTCCAACAACAAGTTGAATTAACAATGGGTGATGCAAATCGTACACTCAAGGATTTGGCTTCTCATAAGCTTGACACCCAACGGGGTGTATTCAAACGGACTCTACTTTTTGAGATTAAGCTAGGGGTTGCTTAGAGAATTACCAAAATTCCATGGCATGGTGAATGAAGACCCAAACAAACATCTTATGGACTTCCACACCACTGTCATGGCTATGCTTCCACCGGATGTTGAGGCGGATGGTGCAATGTTGAAAGTGTTCCATTTCTCTTTAATGGATAGTGCTAAGGATTGGTTATACTATTTACCGTCCGGAAGTGTCACAACGTGGAATGGGTCAAGAAACTCTTTCTAGAGAGGTATTTTCTGCATCAAAGGCTACTCAAATTGCAAGGAGATTTGTGGAATGAAGCGAGAATGTGGGGGAATCCTTATATGAATGTTGGGAACGCTACAAGAGATTGGTGGCAAGCCGTCCTCACCACCAATTCAGTGACGCTATGATCATCCAATACTTCTACGAAGGAATCCAATCAAGTGATAGGAATCTTCTTGACGCTGCGGGTGGTGGTGCACTAGTTAACAAGACGGTGGCACAAGCTAGAGAGTTGATTGAAAACATGGCAGCGAACTCACAACAATTCTTGAGCCGTGGTTCGGGTGTGATTCTAAGAAGGGTGAGTGAGGTGGCGAGGTTGAGGAGCTTCGTCAACAAATGGGTAACATGAACGCAATGCTTGACAAGTTGCAGCCGCGGTTATACCAAGTTCCTCTCAATATTATGAAGACGAGCAAGCTAATGCGATCTTTCCAAATCAACAAAGACGGTATGATCCCTATTCCAACACTTACAATCTGGGATGGAGAGATCACCCCAACTTTAGCTATGCCAATAAGCAAGGAGCGACTCAACAATCTAGTTTCAACAATCCGAGTGGATTTCAACCTCAACAACAACAATTCCAACCGAGGCAACAATTTCAACAACAACAACAACCTCAAACTATGGGGTCCAATATGGAAGAGTTCTTTGAAATCTTTTATGCAAGAGAACGGAGAGTTCGGTTAAGGAGTTGCAAACTCAAGTTGGTTCTATGGCTATGGAGTTGAATCAATTGAAGGCACAAAATGGTGGGAAACTCCTTCTCAACCTATCAACCCAAAGAGGGTGTTAATGCAATTACATTGAGAAGTGGTACACAACTTGTGCAACCCGAGTTCTTGATTCGGGCACGGTGGAAACACCAAAGGAACCTGTTTTGGAGGAGACAACCGAGGATTCTCCCCAAACTTCGAGGTACCTATTTCTAACTCTAAAACTCGGTTTCTACTTATGTTCCTCCTCTACCTTTCCCTCGCAGATTTGCAAGTTCTAAGAAGGCGGAACTACAAAAGGAGATTTTAGACGTTTAAAGAAGATCCATGTGAACATACCACTCATAGATGCAATCAAGCAAGTTCCAAAGTATGCAAAGGTGTTGAAGGACTTGTGTACCAATAAGCAAAGGCTCAAAGGTAATGAAGTGCTTAGTGTGGGGGAGAATGCTTCGGCAATCTTACAACACAAACTCCACTTAAGTGCAAGGACCGGGTAGCTTTGACATTCTAGTCACAATTGGTAACACTACATTTAATAAAGCTATGTTAGACTTAGGTGCTTCGTTAATGTCATGCCTGCGTCTATGTATAATTCACTTGATCTTGGTCCTCTTAAAAAGGCTGGAATTGTGTTGCAATTAGCCGATCGTTCTAATGTCTACCCAATGGGTATTGTTGAGGATGTTCTTGTGCAGGTTAATCAACTTGTATTTCCAGCGGACTTTTGCGTGTTAGAGATGGATGAAGGTTCACCGGACTCGTCTCTTCCATTGATACTTGGGCGTCCCTTCATGAAAACGGCGAAAACCATAATTGATGTGGACAAGGGAACGCTAACTATGGAGTTTGATGGAGAAATAATACGTTTCAACATTTCGAGACGATGAGATATCCTAGTGATGTCCACTCTTGTTTCTCCATTGATATGATGGACACATTGGCGCAACAAATGTTTGAGTTGAATGGTGTTGATACTTTGGAAACCGTGCTCACTACACCTATTGACAATGGCTATGCGTATAGTGATGATATGAACGAAACCATTGGTTCTCTTAACTCACTACCGGAAAAATCAGCGACTAAGAATGTTTCATATGCGTCTTTACCTTGCAATAATGAAAAACTTGTGCCATCTATTGTCAAACCTCCAAGTTTAGAATTGAAACCTCTTCCAAGTCACTTAAAGTACTTGTACTTGGGTGACAATGAAGATTTACCCGTGATTGTTTCTAACGAGCTTAATGAATTACGGAGCAAAAACTTCTAAGGGTGCTAAGGACGTACAAGACGGCCATAGGATGGACAATTGCCGATATCAAGGGTATAAGCCCTGCCGTTTGTATGCATAAGATCCGTGTGGAGGATGATTCAAAGCCTACAAGGGAAGCGCAACGACGTTTGAATCCTCCCATGATGGAAGTTGTGAAAAGGAGATACTCAAGCTTTTGGACGTGGGTGTTATCTACCCCATATCCGATAGCAAGTGGGTAAGCCCGGTACAAGTGGTACCAAAGAAATCGGGTGTGACGGTGGTGGAGAATGATAAGAATGAACTTGTCCCAACTCGTGTGCAAACCGGTTGGAGGGTTTGTATTGATTATAGAAAATTGAATGCCACCACTAGAAAAGATCACTTTCCTTTACCTTTTATTGATCAAATGCTTGAATGTTTAGTTTGGACACTCTTACTATTGCTTTCTTGATGGCTATTGGGTTATAATCAGTTGTGATAGCACCTAGGAGGACCAAGAGAAAACTACTTTCACTTGTCCTTTCGGTACTTTTGCTTATAGAAGGATGCCTTTTGGCTTATGCAATGCTCGGCTACCTTTCAAAGGTGTATGGTAAGTATCTTTTCGGAATATGTTGAAAACATAATCGAAGTGTTCATGGATGACTTTAGTGTCTTTGGTGATTCTTTTGACCTTTGCTTGAACAATTTGTCTCTAATCCTTGAACGATGTGTTGAAACAAATCTTGTGCTAAATTGGGAGAAGTGCCATTTCATGGTAACTCATGGCATAGTTTTAGGCCATATAATATCTTCTAAAGGCTTGGAAGTCGATAAATCTAAGATAGACCTTATTCGTGCTCTAACCCCTCCCACTACGGTGAGGGAGATTCGTTCTTTTCTTGGTCATGCAGGTTTTTATCGTAGGTTCATCAAGGACTTTTCCAAGATAGCATCACCACTTTGTACCCTATTGCAAAAAGATGTGGTTTTTAACTTTGATGAGAAGTGTGTGGCGGCATTCAATCGTTTGAAAGAACTTTTGATTTCAGCCCCTATCATTAAACCACCGGATTGGAGTAAGCCGTTTGAACTCATGTGTGATGCAAGTGACTATGCGGTTGGTGCGGTGCTTGGGCAACGTGTGGGAAGCTTCCTCATGCCATATATTATGCTTCTAGAACGTTGAATGAGGCTCAACAAAACTACACAACCTTTGAAAAGAGTTGTTAGCCATTGTTTTTGCTTTAGAAAAGTTTCGCTCTTATCTAATTGGTACAAAAGTTGTTGTCTTTTCCCGATCATGCAACACTTAGATACTTGCTTACAAAGAAAGAGGCGGCGAGGCTCATACGATGGATATTACTCTTGCAAGAGTTTGATATTGAAATCAAAGACAAGAAAGGAATTGAGAACACCGTGGCGGATCATTTGAGCCGACTTGCTGTGGACAAGGAGACTATCCCGTTGCGTGAGAGTTTCCCGGATGAGCAACTATTCTCAATTGCCTTTGGAGAACCATGGTACGCTGATATTGTTAATTACTTAGTGTCTAAACAAATCCCAAAGAACTTGTCTCGTGCTGAGAGATACAAACTTAAGAAGTTAGGAAACCAATACATATGGGATGATCCATACTTATGGAAGCATTGTAGTGACCAAGTAATACGTAGGTGTGTTCCCGAAATTGAATTTAATTCTATCTTGTCTTTTTGCCACTCATATGCTTGTGGAGGACACTTTGGGAGTAAGAGAACCGCTCTCAAGGTATTAGAATGTGGTTTCTTTTGGCCAACTTTGTTTAAGGATGCACATGCATTTTGTATCACATGTGATAGGTGTCAAAGAACCGGCAATCTAGGTGCTCGAAATCAAATGCCGCAAACTATTATTCAATTTGTGGAGTTTTTTGATGTATGGGGAATTGATTTTATGGGGCCTTTTGTCAATTCTAATGGGAATTATTATATTTTGCTTGCTGTGGATTATGTCTCGAAATGGGTGGAAGCTAAGGCCGCCCCAACTAATGATTCTAAAGTTGTTTCAGATTTTGTGCAAGCTAATATATTTGCAAGGTTTGGCATTCCAAGGGCTATAATTAGCGATGGAGGTTCACACTTCAAAAACAGGTTCTTGCAAAGCTTGTTGAAGAAGTACAATGTGTCGCATAGGATTGCAACTCCCTACCATCCGCAAACAAATGGACAAGCCGAAGTTTCCAACCGAGAGGTGAAATCAATTCTTGAAAAGACGGTGAATCCTACAAGGAAAGATTGGAGCATGCGACTCAACGATGCTTTGTGGGCGTATAGAACCGCATATAAAACACCTATTGGGATGTCTCCTTTTAGGCTTGTTTATGGTAAACCTTGTCACTTACCCGTGGAAATTGAGCATAAGGCGTTTTGGGCTATTAAGCAATGCAACATGGAGTTGGATGGTGCTGGAAAGCAAAGGAAGTTACAACTTCAAGAGTTAGAGGAGATTCGCAATGATGCATTTGAAAGCTCACGAATTTACAAGGAAAATACAAAGGCTTTTCATGATAATATGATTTCTAATAAACAATTTTGCATTGGGCATAAAGTGCTTTTGTTTAATTCTCGTTTGCAATTATTTCCGGGTAAATTGAGGTCACGTTGGATTGGACCTTTTATTGTGACTAATGTGTTTTCTCATGATGCGGTGGAAATTCGTAGTTTAGCTACGGTGTAATGAACTTAAAGTGAATGGGCACCGGTTGAAACCATATTATGAGAACTTCTCTTCGGATGTCGTGGAAGGAGTTAATCTCGTGGAAGTACTCCCTCTGGAGGAGTCATAGAAAGCAAGGAGATAGTGGTGACGACTTTAAACCAAGCGCTAATTGGGAGGCAACCCAAAGGATGAGTATTTCTTGTCTTGTATTTATTTCTTTTCTTGTTTTTCGTTTTCTTGTTTTCTTGTATTTACTTTTTCGATTTTTTGTTTTAGTTAGGATTTCCACCTTGACTTACTTTGGATGATTCAATTACATTGAGGACAATGTAAAGTTTAAGTGTGGGGGAGTGGTTTATGTTGTAAATTTTTGCAATTTTTCAACTTTTTTTGTGAACTAGTGAATAAGGAAACTCCAACTTGTAGTTATTTAGAGTCACATAGTATACATGTCGCTAAGATTACATCGAGAATCTCACAATAGTGACTGAACTTAGAGATGACGAGAGAACATGATCGGGTTTCTTAATTGTATGAGAGTTAAAGTTGGATTTAACCATGACAGGTGGCAAATAAGGTGCAGATCGAATTCGGTATTAGAACGGTGATCCCCTATAGTGGAGACTACCCATGTTACATAATGTGAGGCACCGACCTTCAATTCTTTGTACTGTCTAAATTTGTGCTTTTAGAGTGTGTGTCACCGTACGTAAATTCCGGGCAGAATGGTGAGCTGTCCAACTTCCCACCATAGAAGCACTATTTTGATCTCTTGAGTGCTATTTTTATCAATCATGTTGGTGACATCGAATTGCTAACTTACATACCACTTGTGATCTTGTTCGCAGTTAGCACCATCCACATTATCTCTCTCTACACCAACAGGTCCATAGAAACACCATCATCATCAACAAGAGGAGCATCACAAATTCGAAGGAAAGTTGAATACGTTCGAGGTTTACAAGCAACGGTACAGAAATGGGCAGATTTCAGATTTGAGTAAAGCAACAAAAACAGGGGCAGAGTTTTTATAAGTTGAAGACTATAATATAAGAGTGGAAATTATCAAGGATGAAAGTTCGAGAAGTTTATGATATCAAGACATATAAGTTGTGAAGATTCAAGCGGTAAAGTACTTACACCATGGCATTGTACTTACATTTTTATTTTATTTTGTTTTGTTTTGTTTTATGTGTATTTTACTTTCTCTTGTCTCAAAAAAAAAAAAAAAAAAAAAAAAAAAAAAAAAAAAAAAAAAGAAAAAAGACAAGAGAAAATGTTTAGGTTTGTTAATAGTTTTTATTTTGTTTTATTTTATTTTTTATTTTGTATTTGTTTTATTTCTTATTCAAAAAAAAAAAAAAAAAAAAAAATATTTTGGGTTTGTATAGTTTGTTTTTATTTTTGTATTCTTTCAATAAAGCCTATGGAAAGAAGGAATATCTATAATGAAGTTTCAAGCGACAAGGAATTTGAGGAAAGAATCATATTGTCAAGATTCTACGAAGTTCGAGAGTTATCATCAAGAGTTGAAGACCGAAGACGAAGATGAAGACACCGATAGAAGACCGAAGACGTTTCTATGGATGCTGTGAGAGTGGTGCTAGCTGCACGCCGAACGGATTCACTGTAAGTAAGCATATTCCCACCTTCGTTAAATGGTTTGATTTCCTTTCGAAGAGATCGTCAGAAAAATGGGTTTTCAAAAATATATAAAAGATGTGAGTTTTTAAAAACATTCGGAGGGTTAAGCCTTCCTACCATTCAACGTGTCGCAGGATTCTCTCTTCATTCCAACCTGGACACTTGTGTGACCCATAAAAAGCTGTTTATTATTGAGAGCAATATCATAAAACCCTTTCTTGTGAGGCAGAGTCGAGACTTTTGATCACTCCGAACCCGAATTTTAGTCGAGAAGGGATGGTTATCTCTCTATCAACTTTTAAGAATGAGATTGTGTTCATTTATGTGTCTAACTTCTTATGACTAGTGTGCAGAATCTCTATGTCTTCTTAGCGCGTTGGATACTATCATTACGGAGAACTAGTAAGTTGGAAAAATAGGTTTTGTGGGTATATCTCTAGTAAACCCTCACGAGACTATAACTCGTCCACTAGGGACACCTAGGGGTTTAAAGGCTTGTTATTTATGCTAAAAGTGACCGTAGCCTCGACGACACGGAGTTGTTGTATTTTATTGTTTTGTTTGATTTGCTCGAGGACAAGCAAAGTCTAAGTGTGGGGGAATCGATAGGTGTAGAATACACCGTATTTACTATTTAGTAGTTACGCTTTTCTTTGCTATTTTTCTTGTGAATTATGTACTTTACGCGTGTTTTTGAGTTATTAGGTGCTTTGGAGTCGCACGGAGGAAAAGAAGGAGAAACTACTCATTTAGAGCGAAAAGGGCGTAATTGTCATTTCACGGGCGAGCATTATCAGGAGCCCAGTCAATGTTAAGGGGCATCTCTATTTTGGAGGGTTTTAAAGACAGACTATTTTGTGGTTAAGGGGCTGCCATCTGGCTAGCCCTTATCAGAAGTGACCATTCATATAGGCACCCAATCTGTGGGTGTAGCTAACAGTGGGTGCAAATAACGTCCCACCTTTAAGACAGAATTAGGTTGAGAGAATTGGGAATCAATTCCCATTCTATTTTTCTCTCGTTCTTCCCTTTTGCAGCCGAGTTCATATGAAATTTCTTGAGAGATCGAAGTCGCTACTGTTGATGGCCGTGAATTGAGACGATCTCATGGAAGATTAGGGTTTGTATGGAATTACAGATCGAAGATGGGGTCAGTCGAATTTGAGACAAAGAAAATGAACAGAGAAGACAAGAAATCAAGAAGAATAGAAGAATTGAAACAGGGTTTCTGAAATTGGGGATCTAATGTTGATGATGTTGGGAATTTCAGCAAGAACAGATTGGAGGAGAACTTAAGAGGTTACGGGGGCTGAGATTGATTCTACAGTCGGTAATGGAGTTTGAGATAAATTATGGTTTTCATTCATGAATTGGAAGACGGGTCTGGTTGTTGATTAAGGCTTGTGTTGATAAGGGATGGATTGTTACTGTGGTTGGGTATGAGATGGGGAAGTTGATGAATGCAAGAAGGTGTTGTTGGTGTTTGAACTCAGGCACTAGAATGAGTCTTCAACGGGTTCTGGTGGTTGAAATGGAAAGATGCAGTTTCAGGCAAGGATGAAGCTGGTGCTAGCTGTGAGATGGCTCAGGTGGTGTTGATAGAGCTGGCACTGTGGATGATGCAGTGGAGGTGAGTGCAATGGAGCAGTGGCCTGAGATGGAATGGAAGACTCAGGAAATGGTGTTGAATTAACAAGAGCTGGAGATGCTGATGCTGTGATTATAGAGAATGTGATGTGAATTGTGTCACAGTCAGGGAGAGTTAGATCTTTGAAGCAACAAATTGGTGCAATCTCCGGTGGAGTTATGGCTTGAAGCTTAACAATGTGCTTTTGTTGATTATCTTCTTTGTGTATGATGAGTTGAGTTGCGATCCAGGGAGTTGTGAGAGAAGGTGGTGATAGTAGGAGAGCTGAATTACAGTGGAATGGAGCTTTGAGCTGCTTGCTCTTGGCACGAGTGGCAAGAATGAATCTAACTCTTGCGGCGAGTTGTTATGCCCTGGAGGTTGCTGTTGTTGCATAATGGGATTTGTATGGACAGGGAAGTGCAGGTATTGAAGCTGAATTGGTTGGCAGTAGATGAGGTTTTGCCATGGCGAGTGGGTTACTCGGGAATTGGCCGTGAGGGGATGTTGACAAGTTTGTTATTTGTAATTTGAGTTCGATGGGAGCAGTCCTGGCAAGATGAAATTAACATTGGTACTGTGATGGGTTTGAATGAGAGATTGCAGGATTGTTTTCAATGCATTGCAGGTGATCGCTTTGCAGTGGCAGTATGTTGCAGTTTTAGAAGCTAAGAAGAATGGCGAGTGCAAAGTTAGTTTGGTGGGACCTGATTGCGATGATCGAGGTTTAGATGAATAGTTTGAGTTGTTTTTTGGCAAACAAAGATGGTTGGCTGTGAAGTTGGGTTGGAACTAACATGGTAAGGTGGGAATGGATGATGGATTGAGGTCAGCCTTTGTGGCGGTGACTACGATTGGAGTAGTTGATGGTGATTCGAGCGGGAATGGTGAGCAAGTGGTAATGAGTTGCAGGCCATCATGGCTAGAAGTGCATTGCTACAGCACCATGATGGTGCAAAGATCGGTTAAGCTTTGCAAATGGCTTAGGCCTAGGCCTGACTCAGCTAGCCAGAAGACCAGCTACACGACACGCGGTGATCCGGGTGTGATTCGACTGACTCACCCGGATTCTCTCTAACTCGCCGATCCGACCAGTTGACCGATCCGACTCGGTGCTTGACCGAGTTGACCCGTTGGACCAGTGGCCAGGCGGACTTTTCCGATCACCGAGAAAGCTTTTTCGGCGACTTTCCGGCCATAATACTGTAATTCCGGCGACGATTTTTGGGTCGTATTTTCTACACGGGTTTCTCCCTCTTGTGGGCTTGGTGGATTTTCACCTAATGGACTTTGAAGACTAGACCTAATTTTAGAAGTTGGAGAAAGCTATAAAAGGGAAGGTCTTTTACAACTTATCTCATATCTTATTCTTGGAACTTTGGAGAGCCGTTTTTGGTTGCACAACTAGGGTTTGCTTTTGTTCATCTTCTTCTTTATTCCATTGATATTTTGTGATGAACTCCATAGCTATGAGTAGCTAAATTCTTTATTATTGGTTAAGGATGTAGTCCGATTTCTAAAACTTGTGTTTGCTTTATGTATTAGTTTTCTCTCTTGTTTATCGTTCAATTCTCTGCGGTTTCTACGATCACATGATTGAAGTATTGTGATAGGATTATGGTGTTTGATTAGTTAAGTGGCCAATTAATTGAACTTGCATCTTAGTCCATAGCTATTTTAGGGTTTTTCATCAAGCGATAACCTTGAATACAAGTAGCATGATATGTTTACGGTTTGTAGTGATACATTCTCGTAATCATATGTAGAGTTTGACCATTGTCCGAATTGTTTTGCGCAACGCATGACAATTGCATTGATTAGCCTATTTCTGAAACTTAATGCTCCTAGGAATTTAACTTGATTAGCGCAAGGCGTTAGGTTAATCTTTAGGTAGAATTCACATACGCAGCCCTAATGTGTGTGTTGATGAACTTGAGAAATTAATAGATTATCTTGCTTTCTTGATTCTCTAGGCTTTTGATAACACAAGAGATTAAATCGTAATTCTATTCATATATGCAAGCACATGTCTAAGATTGAAGATGAATTCCTTGACCAATATCTCTCTCTATTGATTACTTTCTACAATTTACTTTGCTTTTAATTTACTTTTATTGCTTACATCAAATTCAGAAATCCCCCAAATTGGTTACTTTGAGAAATTGATTACGAAATAACTACAATCGCCTCCCTGTGGATACGAACTCTTTCTTATCATATACTTTAGGAAAGTGAAATTATTTTTGACGATACGACAGCGATCAAATTTTGGCGCCTGTTCTTGGGAGGCACACGGCTAGTTATTAAGTTTTTAGTTTCTTTTTGCAATTTCTGCTTTCATCTTTGCTTTTAGTTCTTTGTCTTGTTTCTCACTTGTTTGCGAGAATTGTTTTCAGGTGCCTAATCTCTGGCTTCTAAGGATTGGAATTATCCAAGGTGCGGGATAGCTACTCGAAAAGGCACAATACTCCAACCAAGGCGAAACACAACGGACGAGCATGAGTTGGAAGTGGGAGAAGAAATTTTCCAACAACAAGTTGAATTAACAATGGGTGATGCAAATCGTACACTCAAGGATTTGGCTTCTCATAAGCTTGATACCCAACTGGGGTGTATTCAAACGGACTCTACTTTTGAGATTAAGCCGGGGTTGCTTAGAGAATTACCAAAATTCCATGGCATGGTGAATGAAGACCCAAACAAACATCTTATGGACTTCCACACCACTGTCATGGCTATGCTTCCACCGGATGTTGAGGAGGATGGTGCAATGTTGAAAGTGTTCCATTTCTCTTTAATGGATAGTGCTAAGGATTGGTTATACTATTTACCGTCCGGAAGTGTCACAACGTGGAATGGGCTGAAGAAACTCTTTCTAGAGAGGTATTTTCCTGCATCAAAGGCTACTCAAATTCGCAAGGAGATTTGTGGAATGAAGCAGAATGTGGGGGAATCCTTATATGAATGTTGGGAACGCTACAAGAGATTGGTGGCAAGCCGTCCTCACCACCAATTCAGTGACGCTATGATCATCCAATACTTCTACGAAGGAATCCAATCAAGTGATAGGAATCTTCTTGACGCTGCGGGTGGTGGTGCACTAGTTAACAAGACGGTGGCACAAGCTAGAGAGTTGATTGAAAACATGGCAGCGAACTCACAACAATTCTTGAGCCGTGGTTCGGGTGTGATTCTAAGAAGGGTGAGTGAGGTGAGCGAGGTTGAGGAGCTTCGTCAACAAATGGGTAACATGAACGCAATGCTTCAACAAGTTGCAGCCGCGGTTATACCAAGTTCCTCTCAATCTTATGAAGACGAGCAAGCTAATGCGATCTTTCCAAATCAACAAAGACGGTATGATCCCTATTCCAACACTTACAATCCGGGATGGAGAGATCACCCCAACTTTAGCTATGCCAATAAGCAAGGAGCGACTCAACAATCTAGTTTCAACAATCCGAGTGGATTTCAACCTCAACAACAACAATTCCAACCGAGGCAACAATTTCAACAACAACAACAACCTCAAACTATGGGGTCCAATATGGAAGAGTTCTTTGAAATCTTTTATGCAAAGAACGGAGAGTTCGGTTAAGGAGTTGCAAACTCAAGTTGGTTCTATGGCTATGGAGTTGAATCAATTGAAGGCACAAAATGGTGGGAAACTCCCTTCTCAACCTATCAACCCAAAGAGGGTGTTAATGCAATTACATTGAGAAGTGGTACACAACTTGTGCAACCCGAAGTTGCTGATTCGGGCACGGTGGAAACACCAAAGGAACCTGTTTTGGAGGAGACAACCGAGGATTCTCCCCAAACTTCTGAGGTACCTATTTCTAACTCTAAAACTCCGGTTTCTACTTATGTTCCTCCTCTACCTTTCCCTCGCAGATTTGCAAGTTCTAAGAAGGCGGAACTAGAAAAGGAGATTTTAGGCGTTTAAAGAAGATCCATGTGAACATACCACTCATAGATGCAATCAAGCAAGTTCCAAAGTATGCAAAGGTGTTGAAGGACTTGTGTACCAATAAGCAAAGGCTCAAAGGTAATGAAGTGCTTAGTGTGGGGAGAATGCTTGGCAATCTTACAACACAAACTCCCACTTAAGTGCAAGGACCGGGGTAGCTTTGACATTCCGTCACAATTGGTAACACTACATTTAATAAAGCTATGTTAGACTTAGGTGCTTAGTTAATGTCATGCCCTGCGTCTATGTATAATTCACTTGATCTTGGTCCTCTAAAAAAGGCTGGAATTGTGTTGCAATTAGCCGATCGTTCTAATGTCTACCCAATGGGTATTGTTGAGGATGTTCTTGTGCAGGTTAATCAACTTGTATTTCCAGCGGACTTTTGCGTGTTAGAGATGGATGAAGGTTCACCGGACTCGTCTCTTCCATTGCTACTTGGGCGTCCCTTCATGAAAACGGCGAAAACCATAATTGATGTGGACAAGGGAACGCTAACTATGGAGTTTGATGGAGAAATAATACGTTTCAACATTTTTGAGACGATGAGATATCCTAGTGATGTCCACTCTTGTTTCTCCATTGATATGATGGACACATTGGCGCAACAAATGTTTGAGTTGAATGGTGTTGATACTTTGGAAACCGTGCTCACTACACCTATTGACAATGGCTATGCGTATAGTGATGATATGAACGAAACCATTGGTTCTCTTAACTCACTACCGGAAAAATCAGCGACTAAGAATGTTTCATATGCGTCTTTACCTTGCAATAATGAAAAACTTGTGCCATCTATTGTCAAACCTCCAAGTTTAGAATTGAAACCTCTTCCAAGTCACTTAAAGTACTTGTACTTGGGTGACAATGAAGATTTACCCGTGATTGTTTCTAACGAGCTTAATGAATTACAGGAGCAAAAACTTCTAAGGGTGCTAAGGACGTACAAGACGGCCATAGGATGGACAATTGCCGATATCAAGGGTATAAGCCCTGCCGTTTGTATGCATAAGATCCGTGTGGAGGATGATTCAAAGCCTACAAGGGAAGCGCAACGACGTTTGAATCCTCCCATGATGGAAGTTGTGAAAAAGGAGATACTCAAGCTTTTGGACGTGGGTGTTATCTACCCCATATTCGATAGCAAGTGGGTAAGCCCGGTACAAGTGGTACCAAAGAAATCGGGTGTGACGGTGGTGGAGAATGATAAGAATGAACTTGTCCCAACTCGTGTGCAAACCGGTTGGAGGGTTTGTATTGATTATAGAAAATTGAATGCCACCACTAGAAAAGATCACTTTCCTTTACCTTTTATTGATCAAATGCTTGAATGTTTAGCTGGACACTCTTACTATTGCTTTCTTGATGGCTATTCGAGGTTATAATCAGATTGTGATAGCACCTGAGGAGGACCAAGAGAAAACTACTTTCACTTGTCCTTTCGGTACTTTTTGCTTATAGAAGGATGCCTTTTGGCTTATGCAATGCTCAGCTACCTTTCAAAGGTGTATGGTAAGTATCTTTTCGGAATATGTTGAAAACATAATCGAAGTGTTCATGGATGACTTTAGTGTCTTTGGTGATTCTTTTGACCTTTGCTTGAACAATTTGTCTCTAATCCTTGAACGATGTGTTGAAACAAATCTTGTGCTAAATTGGGAGAAGTGCCATTTCATGGTAACTCATGGCATAGTTTTAGGCCATATAATATCTTCTAAAGGCTTGGAAGTCGATAAATCTAAGATAGACCTTATTCGTGCTCTAACCCCTCCCACTACGGTGAGGGAGATTCGTTCTTTTCTTGGTCATGCGGGTTTTTATCGTAGGTTCATCAAGGACTTTTCCAAGATAACATCACCACTTTGTACCCTATTGCAAAAAAAGATGTGGTTTTTAACTTTGATGAGAAGTGTGTGGCGGCATTCAATCGTTTGAAAGAACTTTTGATTTCAGCCCTATCATTAAACCACCGGATTGGAGTAAGCCGTTTGAACTCATGTGTGATGCAAGTGACTATGCGGTTGGTGCGGTGCTTGGGCAACGTGTGGGGAAGCTTCCTCATGCCATATATTATGCTTCTAGAACGTTGAATGAGGCTCAACAAAACTACACAACCACTGAAAAGGAGTTGTTAGCCATTGTTTTTGCTTTAGAAAAGTTTCGCTCTTATCTAATTGGTACAAAAGTTGTTGTCTTTTCTGATCATGCAACACTTAGATACTTGCTTACAAAGAAAGAGGCGAAACCGAGGCTCATACGATGGATATTACTCTTGCAAGAGTTTGATATTGAAATCAAAGACAAGAAAGGAATTGAGAACACCGTGGCGGATCATTTGAGCCGACTTTGTGGAAAGGAGACTATCCGTTGCGTGAGAGTTTCCGGATGAGCAACTATTCTCAATTGCCTTTGGAGAACCATGGTACGCTGATATTGTTAATTACTTAGTGTCTAAACAAATCCCAAAGAACTTGTCTCGTGCTGAGAGATACAAACTTAAGAAGTTAGGAAACCAATACATATGGGATGATCCATACTTATGGAAGCATTGTAGTGACCAAGTAATACGTAGGTGTGTTCCCGAAATTGAATTTAATTCTATCTTGTCTTTTTGCCACTCATATGCTTGTGGAGGACACTTTGGGAGTAAGAGAACCGCTCTCAAGGTATTAGAATGTGGTTTCTTTTGGCCAACTTTGTTTAAGGATGCACACGCATTTTGTATCACATGTGATAGGTGTCAAAGAACCAGGCAATCTAGGTGCTCGAAATCAAATGCCGCAAAACTATTATTCAATTTGTGGAGTTTTTTTGATGTATGGGGAATTGATTTTATGGGGCCTTTTGTCAATTCTAATGGGAATTATTATATTTTGCTTGCTGTGGATTATGTCTCGAAATGGGTGGAAGCTAAGGCCGCCCAACTAATGATTCTAAAGTTGTTTGATTTTGTGCAAGCTAATATATTTGCAAGGTTTGGCATTCCAAGGGCTATAATTAGCGATGGAGGTTCACACTTCAAAAACAGGTTCTTGCAAAGCTTGTTAAAGAAGTACAATGTGTCGCATAGGATTGCAACTCCCTACCATCCGCAAACAAATGGACAAGCCGAAGTTTCCAACCGAGAGGTGAAATCAATTCTTGAAAAGACGGTGAATCCTACAAGGAAAGATTGGAGCATGCGACTCAACGATGCTTTGTGGGCGTATAGAACCGCATATAAAACACCTATTGGGATGTCTCCTTTTAGGCTTGTTTATGGTAAACCTTGTCACTTACCCGTGGAAATTGAGCATAAGGCGTTTTGGGCTATTAAGCAATGCAACATGGAGTTGGATGGTCTTTGAAAGCAAAGGAAGTTACAACTTCAAGAGTTAGAGGAGATTCGCAATGATGCATTTGAAAGCTCACGAATTTACAAGGAAAAGACAAAGGCTTTTCATGATAATATGATTTCTAATAAACAATTTTGCATTGGGCATAAAGTGCTTTTGTTTAATTCTCGTTTGCAATTATTTCCGGGTAAATTGAGGTCACGTTGGATTGGACCTTTTATTGTGACTAATGTGTTTTCTCATGATGCAGTGGAAATTCGTAGTTTAGCTACAGGTAATGAACTTAAAGTGAATGGGCACCGGTTGAAACCATATTATGAGAACTTCTCTTCGGATGTCGTGGAAGGAGTTAATCTCGTGGAAGTACTCCCTCTGGAGGAGTCATAGAAAGCAAGGAGATAGTCGGGCTGACGACTTTAAACCAAGCGCTAATTGGGAGGCAACCCAAAGGATGAGTATTTCTTGTCTTGTATTTATTTCTTTTCTTGTTTTTCGTTTTTCTTGTTTTCTTGTATTTACTTTTTCTGATTTTTTGTTTCCGTTAGGATTTCCCACCTTGACTTACTTTGGATGATTCAATTACATTGAGGACAATGTAAAGTTTAAGTGTGGGGGAGTGGTTTATGTTGTAAATTTTTGCAATTTTTCAACTTTTTTGTGAACTAGTGAATAAGGAAACTCCAACTTGTAGTTATTTAGAGTCACATAGTATACATGTCGCTAAGATTACATCGAGAATCTCACAATAGTGACTGAACTTAGAGATGACAGAGAACATGATCGGGTTTCTTAATTGTATGAGAGTTAAAGTTGGATTTAACCATGTGAGTGGCAAATAAGGTGCGCCCGATTCGGTATTAGAACGGTGATCCCCTATAGTGGAGACTACCCATGTTACATAATGTGAGGCACCGACCTTCAATTCTTTGTACTGTCTAAATTTGTGCTTTTAGAGTGTGTGTCACCGCACGTAAATTCACAAAGGCAGAATGGTGAGCTGTCCAACTTCCCACCATAGAAGCACTATTTTGATCTCTTGAGTGCTATTTTTATCAATCATGTTGGTGACATCGAATTGCTAACTTACATACCACTTGTGATCTTGTTCGCAGATTAGCACCATCCACATTATCTCTCTACACCAACAGGTCCATAGAAACACCATCATCATCAACAAGAGGAGCATCACAAATTGAAGGAAAGTTGAATACGTTCGAGGTTTACAAGCAACTGTACGTAAATGGGCAGATTTTGATTTGAGTAAAGCAACAAAAACAAGGCAGAGTTTTTATAAGTTGAAGACTATAATATAAGAGTGGAAATTATCAAGGATGAAAGTTCGAGAAGTTTATGATATCAATACATATAAGTTGTGAAGATTCAAGCGGTAAAGTACTTACACCATGGCATTGTACTTACATTTTTATTTTATTTTGTTTTGTTTTGTTTTATGTGTATTTTACTTTCTCTTGTCTCAAAAAAAAAAAAAAAAAAAAAAAAAAAAAAAAAAAAAAAAAAAAAAAAAAGACAAGAGAAAATGTTTAGGTTTGTTAATAGTTTTTATTTTGTTTTATTTTATTTTTTATTTTGTATTTGTTTTATTTCTTATTCAAAAAAAAAAAAAAAAAAAAAAAAAAAAAAAAAAAAAAATTATTTTGGGTTTGTATAGTTTGTTTTTATTTTTGTATTCTTTCAATAAAGCCTATGGAAAGAAGGAATATCTATAATGAAGTTTCAAGCGACAAGGAATTTGAGGAAAGAATCATATTGTCAAGATTCTACGAAGTTCGAGAGTTATCATCAAGAGTTGAAGACCGAAGACGAAGATGAAGACACCGATAGAAGACCGAAGACGTTTCTATGGATCTTTGTGAGAGTGGTGCTAGCTGCACGCCGAACGGATTCACCGTAAGTAAGCATATTCCCACCTTCGTTAAATGGTTTGATTTCCTTTCGAAGAGATCGTCGGAAAAATGGGTTTTCAAAATATATAAAAGATGTGGGTTTTTAAAAACATTCGGAGGGTTAAGCCTTCCTACCATTCAACGTGTCGCAGATTCTCTCTTCATTCCAACCTGGACACTTGTGTGACCCATAAAAAGCTGTTTATTATTGAGAGCAATATCATAAAACCCTTTCTTGTGAGGCAGAGTCGAGACTTTTGATCACTCCGAACCCGAATTTTAGTCGAGAAGGGATGGTTATCTCTCTATCAACTTTTAAGAATGAGATTGTGTTCATTTATGTGTCTAACTTCTTATGACTAGTGTGCAGAATCTCTATGTCTTCTTAGCGCGTTGGATACTATCATTACGGAGAACTAGTAAGTTGGAAAAATAGGTTTTGTGGGTATATCTCTAGTAAACCCTCACGAGACTATAACTCGTTCACTAGGGACACCTAGGGGTTTAAAGGCTTGTTATTTATGCTAAAAGTGACCGTAGCCTCGACGACACGGAGTTGTTGTATTTTATTGTTTTGTTTGATTTGCTCGAGGACAAGCAAAGTCTAAGTGTGGGGGAATCTGATAGGTGTAGAATACACCGTATTTACTATTTAGTAGTTACGCTTTCTTTGCTATTTTTCTTGTGAATTATGTACTTTACGCGTGTTTTTGAGTTATTAGGTGCTTTGGAGTCGCACGGAGGAAAAGAAGGAGAAACTACTCATTTAGAGCGAAAAGGGCAGAATTGTCATTTCACGGGCGAGCATTATCTGGAGCCCAGTCAATGTTAAGGGGCATCTCTATTTTGGAGGGTTTTTAAAGACAGACTAGCTGTGGTTAAGGGGCTGCCATCTGGCTAGCCCTTATCAGAAGTGACCATTCATATAGGCACCCAATCAGGTGTAGCTAATGATGGGTGCAAATAACGTCCCACCTTTAAGTAATTAGGTTGAGAGAATTGGGAATCAATTCCCATTCTATTTTTCTCTCGTTCTTCCCTTTTGCAGCCGAGTTCATATGAAATTTCTTGAGAGATCGAAGTCGCTACTGTTGATGGCCGTGAATTGAGACGATCTCATGGAAGATTAGGGTTTGTATGGAATTACAGATCGAAGATGGGGTCAGTCGAATTTGAGACAAAGAAAATGAACAGAGAAGACAAGAAATCAAGAAGAATAGAAGAATTGAAACAGGGTTTCTGAAATTGGGGATCTAATGTTGATGATGTTGGGAATTTCAGAAAGAACAGATTGGAGGAGAACTTAAGAGGTTACGGGGGCTGAGATTGATTCTACAGTCGGTAATGGAGTTTGAGATAAATTATGGTTTTCATTCATGAATTGGAAGACGGGTCTGGTTGTTGATTAAGGCTTGTGTTGATAAGGGATGGATTGTTACTGTGGTTGGGTATGAGATGTGGAAGTTGATGAATGCAAGAAGGTGTTGTTGGTGTTTGAACTCAGGCACTAGAATGAGTCTTCAACGGGTTCTGGTGGTTGAAATGGAAAGATGCAGTTTGTGCAAGGATGAAGGCGGTGCTGCAATGAGATGGCTCGAGGTGGTGTTGATAGAGCTGGCACTGTGGATGATGCAGTGGAGGTGAGTGCAATGGAGCAGTGGCCTGATATGGAATGGAAGACTCAGGAAATGGTGTTGAATTAACAAGAGCTGGAGATGCTGATGCTGTGATTATAGAGAATGTGATGTGAATTGTGTCACAGTCAGGGAGAGTTAGATGCTGAAGCAACAAATTGCAGTGCAATCTCTGGTGGAGTTATGGCTTGAAGCTTAACAGCTGCTTTTGTTGATTATGCTGCTGTGTATGATGAGTTGAGTTGCAGTCCAGGGAGTTGTGAGAAGGTGGTGATGGCCGGAGAGCTGAATTACAGTGGAATGGAGCTGAGCCGCTCGCTTTGTGGCACGAGCCGGCAAGAATGAATCTAACTCTTGCGGCGAGTTGTTATGCCCTGGAGGTTGCTGTTGTTGCATAATGGGATTTGTATGGACAGGGAAGTGCAGGTATTGAAGCTGAATTGGTTGGCAGTAGATGAGGTTTTGCCATGGCAGAGTGGGTTACTCAGGAATTGGCTGTGAGGGGATGTTGACAAGCTGTTGTTGCAGCTGGAGTTCGATGGGAGCAGTCCTGGCAAGATGAAATTAACATTGGTACTGTGATGGGTTTGAATGAGAGATTGCAGGATTGTTTTCAATGCATTGCAGGTGATGGCTTTGCAGTGGCAGTATGTTGCAGTTTTAGAAGCTAAGAAGAATGGCAGAGTGCAAAGTTAGTTTGGTGGGACTGATTGCAGTGACTGAGGTTTAGATGAATAGTTTGAGTTGTTTTGGCAGCAAAGATGGTTGGCTGTGAAGTTGCAGCTGGAACTAACATGGTGGCAGGGAATGGATGATGGATTGAGGCTGGGCACTGTGGCAGTGACTCTGATTGGAGTAGTTGATGGTGATTCAGAGCAGGAATGGTGAGAGCAAGTGGTAATGAGTTGCAGGCCATCATGGCTAGAAGTGCATTGCTACAGCACCATGATGGTGCAAAGACTTGGTTAAGCTTTGCAAATGGCTTAGGCCTAGGCGACTCGGCTAGCCGAAGACCGACCACACCCGACACAACCGATCCGGGGTGTGATTCGACCGACTCACCCGATTCTCTCTAACTCGCCGATCCGACCAGTTGACCCGATCCGACTCGGTGCTTGACCGAGTTGACCCGTTGACCGGTGACCGGGCGGACTTTGCCGGTCACCGGAGCTGTTTTCCGGCGACTTTGCGGCCATAATACCAGAATTCCGGCGACGATTTTTGGGTCGTATTTTCTACACGGGTTTCTCCCTCTTGTGGGCTTGGTGGATTTTCATCTAATGGACTTTGAAGACTAGACCTAATTTTTTAAGTTGGAGAAAGCTATAAAAGGGAAGGTCTTTTACAACTTATCTCATATCTTATTCTTGGAACTTTGGAGAGCCGTTTTTGGTTGCACAACTAGGGTTTGCTTTTGTTCATCTTCTTCTTTATTCCATTGATATTTTGTGATGAACTCCATAGCTATGAGTAGCTAAATTCTTTATTATTGGTTAATGATGTAGTCCGATTTCTAAAACTTGTGTTTGCTTTATGTATTAGTTTTCTCTCTTGTTTATCGTCAATTCTCTGCGGTTTCTACGATCACATGATTGAAGTATTGTGATTGGATTATGGTGTTTGATTAGTTAAGTGGCCAATTAATTGAACTTGCATCTTAGTCCATAGCTATTTTAGGGTTTTTCATCAAGCGATAACCTTGAATACAAGTAGCATGATATGTTTACGGTTTGTAGTGATACATTCTCGTAATCATATGTAGAGTTTGACCATTGTCCGAATTGTTTTGCGCAACGCATGACAATTGCATTGATTAGCCTATTTCTGAAACTTAATGCTCCTAGGAATTGAACTTGATTAGCGCAAGGCGTTAGGTTAATCTTTAGGTAGAATTCACATACATGACCCTAATGTGTGTGTTGATGAACTTGAGAAATTAATAGATTATCTTGCTTTCTTGATTCTCTAGGTTTTGATAACACAAGAGATTAAATCGTAATTCTATTCATATATGCAAGCACATGTCTAAGATTGAAGATGAATTCCTTGACCAATATCTCTTTCTATTGATTACTTTCTACAATTTACTTTGCTTTTAATTTACTTTTATTGCTTACATCAAATTCAGAAATCCCCCAAATTGGTTACTTTGAGAAATTGATTACGAAATAACTACAATCGCCTCCCTGTGGATACGAACTCTTTCTTATCATATACTTTAGGAAAGTGAAATTATTTTTGACGCATACGACAACGATCACTTATAAGCTGGTAAGTCTGTAATGAAATGTTTTATGAAATTATTAATCAAATTGTCGATTCAATCGATTAGGCTAGTTCTTCGGAATTAGAAGGCTTGATTCTCACGAATAAGGAGAGGTTTATCTTCAAATTATCCCCCAACCTTGTCATCGTACTCAGGTACATGACAAAATATTATGAAAACAATGATTTTATGTTGTTTGCGTGGTCTCTTCTTTGATTTGGAGCATGAAATTAATATGCTTAAAGTATTATTTACTCCTTTGGTAAACATGATTTTTTTTTTATATATCATGATTATCACTGAGAAGCATCCCCTTTTCTGAATGAGCCGAACAATGAATAACTGCTGCTGTCCATGAGATTCGTCACCTCCTCCTTAAGAGTAGCAAGAGTTTCCTCAAAGACTTGGATATGAGTATTCTTATTTTGTATCTCTTCATTCATTGCTTCGATCTGAGTATCCTTGAAGTGAATCTAGCTCTTAGTTCCTTGCATCGATTTGAGCTATGAAAGTCTACACTAAAGTTACCAGTGATGGTTGGTCTTCACCGCAGAAAATGCATACCATACCGATTATCAACACATCAATGGAACCAGAAAGAAAAAGAGTTATCGGAAGAGCACTATCATCCTGATGGACATACGTGGGTAGACAAGAAGCAAGATTAAAAAGAGAAGCACTAGTAAGAACAGCTAGGAGGTGATCGTCGTCATTTCTCCTGTACAAAAGCTTTCGGAACATTACTACCACAACCAAGAAAGAGAGAAAACCTCTAGATAGGGAAGACAAACAGAGAGACACATATGTACTATGTTGAACCAAACATAACCCTTCGTACATCATTACACCTCAAAATAACAGAGAAACTGATAAGAGTACTCAACCTTAGGAATAACATTAGAAAAGCAAACTTCACTTGGATCTAGCCGACCAAACCCATGTACCGTTGCGGACGCCTGATCAGAAACACGAGAACGCAAACAAAGGGGATGAAAAGAAAAGTTAGTAATATTGATGATCATATCATATATTGAAAATAAGTATAAGAAAATAAATATTAGTGGATGAAGTTGAAATTATGGTAGAGAGATATCGAGAGAGATTTTCAGTAGAATCAGAAGAACACATGTTGAAAGTAGGTTACAATATTCTTGGTGGTTTTGCAGGAAGAATGGAAAATAATATGTTCATGTTGATGATTATGATGGTGGTGGTGATTGTATGATGGAAACATGTTACAATTATCAAGGTAACAATTTAGAATGATTATAGTATGTTTACAATTATTGTGTATGTGTTAAAAACAATATTAAATCAAAGTCAATCAAGTTCTTAAGTTTATGAATATTATGAAAACCATGATTTTATGTTGTTTGTATGGTCTCTGCCCTGATTTGGAACATGAAATTGATGTGCTTAAAGTATGATTTAGTCCTTTGGTAAATATGGGATTTTTACATGAGTGTCTCCCCTTTCTATAGAGCGTTGGATGACTCAATTTGGTTAAGAATCGAATGATATGTGGGTCTTTCAATTTGGATAGTTTCGCCTGAAACAAGAAATTTAGACGGAAGTATATCATGTTAATGACTATTTTTAGGTAGGTTATGTTACGAATTTGATATAAACTTGTGAGGAAGAAGTTGGAGATTGTAATCTCATCTTTCAGAAGATATATGGATTGTTCATTGTGGTTAAATATTGAATAAGTTATGATCTCCCCAAGGTCTCAAAATCTGAATAGTTAGAGAAACACTTAATAATGTCTGTAAGGTGTTTGTGGGAATGACCAAGTCATAAGAGTTAGATAACTAACTCGTGAATTATACAAATTCATACCGGTTCGGATCTGGACCGAGTTTGATAATGGCTTCATGGGTTGAACCAAATGGGTTAACTGGCCATCCAGGCCCATTGGTATAGGCTTTGACCAGATTTCTTATATTGGATTTTTGGACCACTTAGGGTCCGAATTAGCTTTCGTTTCCTGCTGCAAAGTTTTAGAGTTTTACGTGAGAGCTTTCCGATGACACCCAATTTGACCCATTTGGATAAGTAGATAATGATTTATGCCTAGAACACTATATACCAGGTCACAGAACCAATGATAGAACTTGAACCGTTAGTTATTTTACTTAGCCCATAACTGGAGATGTGTATGATATTATGTTAACAATGCATGAACCTATTGGATAAACTCTTAGAGTGGTTTTGTGATTATCAAGGTAGTCTATATTAACAACGAACCAATGGATGAAGGATCGTTAGGTAGGCGTGGCTTGTCATCAAATCAGGTCGGAACTTTTATACCTTTTTTGGAATCATTAATAGTTACTCTTTATCTTCGAGCATGATGTGTGTTTGGATGGGTATGTGGTGTGATATACATTGTTTAATTTTCCCGCGAGGAGTATCTGTGTATCCCCACAACTCCTTGATAAGTTAAATAGCGCGAGATGTGCAATATTATCTTAGTAGCGCGAGATGTGCGGTATTATTATTTTTTACTTTATAACCTATTTTATGTCTTCAATAGCGCGAGATCGGAGTATTAAAAAACGAGGTATCTGGGGAAATTACGCAAGTGCATGTTATGCTCGATTATTTTGTAGTATTTGTAGTATACGATTTCCATTCTGTTTTCTCATCCTGAGTTCATATTCTCGATGTTGTGTTCGTTGTTTGGTGTATAATGTGTTATTGATTTCTTTATATTTTATTAGTGATTACTTGAAAGTTATTTAGTTTCCTCTGAGCACCCATTTGGGATGTTGTGCTCACTTGTTTCCACTTCAGTTTCAGTTACACGAACAAATGGTGCATGTGAAGATGTCTGTTTTCATACTTTAAGGTTTTAGTGAACTGAAGATGTTTGTTTATCGTTTATGTATGTAGTCTTTCTTTCATTATAAAACAACACATTATTATATTCATTTCACTCGAGAGATTTTCATTTGTATAACAACAAAGTGTATGATTTTATTTTTTGGACTAGCTTATGTAATTATGATTCTTAAAATCGATAATCTAAATTCGATGCTTCAATTAGGTTGTAAACCTATTAGTTAAGTAGGTGATTAGGGTGGGGCATAACGTAAAACTTAACATAAAAATATAAAGCCGAAGTACAATTCTGATTTAGGCAGGGGAAAAGATGATAAAGATTCTCCGTGTTAGAACAAAGAGTATCCCAAAAGATATTTCAACCACTTAAACCAAACACACCTAAACTTTCTTCATTAAACAATTTTGAATTTGACAGTGGTAAACATGATAAAAGATTCTCTTTGTTAAGACACAGAGTATCCCAAAAGATATTTCAAACTAAACACACACCTTCTTCATTAAACTTAAACTTAAGCCCCAACCCAAATACAACACAATTTTAACCAAGATATTAAATTAAACGTGAATCCCATAATTCCACCATTTAGTCCTCTTAATGAGATCCTCAAGAGATTACAAGCAATAGGTCGTAGAAACTGCAAGAAGATAACTGCTCCTATAATGGTCTACAAATATAAACATGTATTAATTTATTATTATACTCTTGGTTTAAACATGATAGAGAGGCATGTACTAATTTATTAGTATTATACTCTTACTTTAAACATGCTAGAGAGATTAGTTTAAACATGTTAGACAAAGTTTTTTGGCTGAACTGCACTTTCACTGTAATAAATTATATAGAAAAAAATAGAACTGCGAAAGATGGACTAATAAATACTAAATTTTAGTTTTGCTATCACAGTCAACACTGTCTAAAAAAAATTCAGTTTCATTGACATCAATCATCAATGACGCAAACAAAATTAGAATAAAGATATTAAGACATTTATCTCCTAATTATACAAATATTCTTTAAGATTTTAAATTTGGTCCCGTCTAAAATGAATTTATGAATATGAAAGATACAAGGCTATATTTGAGGGTTTATCGAGAGACGATGACTATAAACAAAAGCTGGACACAATTTTGGAACCGACCAAAATGGAATGAGGGACTGATACAAAAAAAACGGAGGAGTATTTATAAACATGAATATTACATTTTATTCATTAACAAACTAGTGTATTTAATAATTTAGTTGGATGTGGAACTAAGTTAGGTCGAGTCTTAACAATATTTTTTTTAAACGGAGGAGTGTATTGAAGAGTTTATTGAACTTATAAGGATTAGTTTTGAAATTTTGAGAAGACAGGAAGAGTTTCAAATTTGACAGATTTGAACTTATAAGGATTATTGAAGAGTTTCTCATCTTGCCAAATATGGCTTCAAAACAAGAAACCACAAATTTTGTTTCTGTCAAAAGATTAAATCTCATGGCTTTCTCATCAGAAACATAGGAGAGAGAGCTGAGAGGGAGAGGGAGAGAGATAGAGAATATTTTTTACTTTTTTTTGGTAAAGAGAGAAAAGGGAAAGTTGAAACGAGTAAAATGTGCACAATTCCCTTCCCTTGGTATAAAATGTATTCTTCTTTCTTCTTAATTTGTTGTTTCTTGTTTCTTTATACATTATTTTTTTTTGAATATTGAACAACATTCTTTTTTTACCATCTTGGTTTAACAAAGAAAGAGTTTGCTTAGTTAGTTGGAACAACATCTATTTTTACCGTCTTGGTTTAACAAAGAAAGAGTCGTCAATAAAGTTTCTAATGTTTTTGAAAAGATATAAATTCTTGTTAAAAAAGGAAAAACGAGTTATCGATGAATTCGTTGATGCTTTTGAAAAGTCATGTAGACACACTTATTCTAAAAAAAAAGTTATCGATAGAGTTGTTAATGCTTTTGAAAAGATAAACATTTTTTGTAAAAAAAAAAAAAGTTATCCATGAAGTCGTTACTGTTTCCCGTAAGATAATCATTCTTGTTGAAAAAAACAAGTTGTACATAAAGTTGTTAACACTTTTGGAAAGATGTATAAACATTCTTGTTAACATTAGAAAAAGTAAAAACATCAGTTATATCTGGAGATATTAATGTTTTTGAAAAGATATATACTATTGTTAAAATAAACCAAAATAAAAACGGTTCATCAATTTATTCGCTAAAAGATTTTATAAAGATAAACTTTCTTGTAAAAACATAAACAAATAAAAAACGAGTTATTGATGAAGTAGTTAACACTTTTGGAGAAATTGACATTCTTGTTAAGGAAAAAAAAATAACATCAAAAATTCTATTTTAGAGAAATGTTATATTATCCATAAAATAAAAAAAATATTATAATATCAATGAGCTAATGAATAAAAAAAAATTAATGTTCTTAGTTGTTAGAGCACTGCTCGGTCAAACTCGCATGCGTTAATATCTCAAGCATTTTTGTCAATGTTAGTGATCAAAACTATAAATCTAGTCTACTTATAGCTAAGTCTCGGACTAGGATTGAAAGTATAGTTGAGCTCTAGACTCCATGGTGATCATCATACAAGACGAAGAACTACTCAAAGAACTGGTGGAACTTCATCGACTAAAAGGTATGTGGAGACTTGAACTTATCTATCAATCAAAAGTATATCTACTCTATCTCCTATCTTGAGACAAAATTCGTATTGCTATATAGACTATGATTATACACATTTGCTATTTCGAGCCGAGTTTATCTCGCTTATCTATTTCTCAAAATATGTTTTGGTAATCTTTCGCTTTGGCCAAGTTCATCTTTACTAGTGTGAAAGTCATATTATGTTTCAATTACTTGAAAATTGCTTTGTGAAAAATGGTTTGTGGATAATAACTATATAACGCCCTCTAAGAATGTTTCAATGATTGAAATGAGAGTTTAGAATATATAACCATTGTTGGATACAAATATTGTGTGATAACTCATACATGTGTAAGTCCTTATTCCTTGAACCAAAGTATGCGTACTTTTTCGATCGAAAACAGAACTAAAGTCTGCGTGCCCCGATCGCGCACCATCGGAAGTTCACGTCCCGTGAAAATCTGATGGAGTTTGTGAATTGAAAACAAACTTATTCCTGGTACTTAAGTCCGCGTACCAGTTCGCGTACTAGGGTTGGTTATTTTCTAAAAACGATTATTCGTGAACTTAAACTTATATAAACTAAGGAATGCATAGCGCAAACCGTGGCTATAAAGTTCATGAATCGATTCGAGTGAATCAAATCTTTTTTTCTTTGATTGTGTCTTGTATACTTCTATAAGATCTAAGAAATTGAAAAACTCTCTAACTAGTTCATTTGAGTCATTTGAACTAGTTATGGTAAAGAAGAATACGGTTGATATGAAAGTGCTCATATGGCTAACCATTGGTTAACTATTGTTGAACCAACTAAATGTACATGTTTGGGTACGGTTACATAAACCTAAAATGTGCATTTTATTATTGTGTAACAAGTTAAGTTTCGATCTAATGGTTGAAAGATATTAGCTTGAATCTAATCAGGTTTTCATCTAACGATGAATATTGAATGCTTTTTTACCAAGGTAACTTAGATTGCAAACCCTTATTTGAAAGTCTATATAAGGAGAACTCTAGCAACTTGGAAACCTAATCCCCACCTCTGTGTGATACTAGTTGTATAAGCTAGAGTCGATTCTCCTTTAACATTAGGTTTCTACCGAGACCCTGTAGGTTAACGACTTGAAGACTTCATTGGATTGTGAAGCCAGACCCAACTATTTTCTTTGTAGTTGCGTGATCTGATCTTGTTGTTTCTATCATACTAAGTACAATCATACCTAAGATTGGCTTGAGATTGATTTCTCCGATAGGAAAGATTAAAAGAAGTCACAAACATCTTCGTCTCATCGTTTGTGATTCCGCAATATCTTCTTTCACTAGTCGATTAAGATTATTATGAGGTGATTGATAATTCTAGGCTGTTCTTCGGGAATATAAATCCGAGTTATCAATTGGTTCCTGTTCACCTTGATTTATTAAAAGACGGAACAAGAACTCATAGGTATTTCTGTGGGAGACAGATTTATCTATTACCGTAGACTTTTCTGTGTGATACAGATTTGTTTATTAAAGTCTTCGACTTGGGGTCGTAGCAACTCTTAGTTGTGGGTGAGATCAGCTAAGGGAATCAAGTACGTAGTATCCTCTGGTTGTACTTGGTCTTTATGGTTTTAAGTTAATCAAAATGTAGTACTACTCGAGGTCTTTGCATTTTGCTTAATTGGCACCAATGAGATTATGAAGTTTTCTAGTATATTAGTCAAGTTGATGTGAATAAATAGTATGCAATTTAGGGGCCTGGGCTCCCATAAATAATATGCAATTTTATAGAATCATTACACAACTTGCACCAATCTTTTCATATTTCCAGGTTTGCTAGTTTACAGAACTACTAGTAGTATTGTATATTCTTTTTGGTTACAATTGAACTGCACATGGTCTCATGTATCACTAGTTAATTTAGTATTCTCTGTGGTTACAATTGAACTGCATATAGTCTCTTGTATCACTAGTTAATTTAAGCGTGGCACTTAAAACTGATGCAACTTAGGTGTATTTGCAGTAGTTTTAGTGTCCCATTGATTGTCTCGCTTAATTGCCACTACATTGCTGGATTATTGTGTAGTCTGTACTCTTAATGAACAAGCAGTAAAAGCTTTTAATGCATCCATAGGAAGTTGGAAGCTTCTAATGAACAAACAGTAAAAGCTTCTGTAAGACTGTTAACAGTAGAGGTATTTTACAACATTGAGCTCAAGGAATGCTTCTCTACCTGAGCCAGTTGGAACCATTTGTAGGGTTTAAGGCTTTGTGAGCTGGTGGTACTTTTAGTTGTAGCGCCTAATATGTTTTTTTAATTATGTTCTCTAATGCGTGTGTAGTTTTTTTGGATGCAACTGGTTTTTTATCTAAAATTTGTTTGCTCTGATTACTCCCCCTGATTACACTTTTTGTTCTGTTCAATTGGGTCATCATCATGAAATCTCCTTGTATCATTCTCTTGAAATTGTTCTATTAACATATGTATGTCATGACATGCATCATCCTCAATTCTCATTTGCTTACATCTTAGCATTTGTTGCGATGTAACAAAGTACGCTCATTTGCAGCTGATAAATTGCTGCATCTCAAACCAGTGTAACCCAGGATGTTAAGATAGTTTAAGCTATCACTTTCCGAATGATCAATTGGGTGTATGTATATTTGGGAAGCCATAAATATAGAAGCTGACCTTTATAATGTTTTGCAAATTAACAATTCAAAGCTATTATCTAGATGGTTAACTGTGAAACTGATGTTATGCGACAGGTGCACCAAGTCCAAGAGCGAGAAATGACCTATGCCCCTGACTATTTGGCGTCGTAATCTAAACAATGGAAGTACAATAACACTTATCAGACGTAAAGCATCAGAAAATTCATCAGATCCATCAGATTATGAGTTTCATATGATTTTGGTTTTCAGCTTTGTAATCTATCTTGGTCGAAATACGACATTGCATGTATGGGAGTTGTCGGGTTTGACTGTTCAGGAAGGAAATTATTCATTATACGCAAACAAATCTAAATATTGTCGTTCTATTGATTTGAACAATATTGTTTAAGCTACACAAAATTGTATATTAGCTAGCTATTGATTTCAAGAGTAATCAGAGCCTTCATAACTTTTGTTTTATACATGTTATAAGTTTTGGTTTATACATATTCAGTAATCTTTAGATCATAGGAGACGTTGGGAAATTTTAGAAAAGAGTATGTCCTTTGAGTAAAACAAACAAGGAAATCTGTAGTCGTCTATTTGAAAAATTCCTCCTGCCGCAGTCCCGCTCTTCAAATATTTGACCGTTGATCAAGCTATGACGTGTCATCACTAGATTTAATCTTTGACATTGGGGTTAAAATTGTCATTTTTCCACACGTGTGAGTTGACATGTATGCCAAATTGACCTTTTAACCGACCCTAACGGCCAATTTGACGGAATGGGGCATTTTAACTTTTGTTCAAA
Source organism: Papaver armeniacum (assembly GCA_023531295.1). Classification (NCBI taxonomy): domain Eukaryota; kingdom Viridiplantae; phylum Streptophyta; class Magnoliopsida; order Ranunculales; family Papaveraceae; genus Papaver; species Papaver armeniacum. Next base: position 44,293 of record JAJJWW010013706.1, read on the forward strand.
ACCTGGGGCATTTTTATAACCATACCACCCAAATTGGGCCATTTCAGCTCTTAGCCCTAACATTAAGGGTTATTTCAAAGTTGATAATTTTGTGTTTGCGATGTGGTTTTATATAGTAATAGATGACTGAGAACTTTCATCTTGAAATTAGTACGAATTGTTGCATTCCAAATGTACTCTATTCAGGAGGGCTCCTTACCCACTTGTTTTGTTAAATTATATCAATGATGAAAACCATTTTATCCTCTTGAAATTGTTTCGGTGAACGTATATTATATCATGAATTTTATTTTGTGCAGAGATGCGTAAAAACATGGAATGCAGTAGCTTCAAAATTCCTTACACATTACTCTTCCTAAAATTGCGATGCTAAAAGAAAGCAAGTGACATAATTGGATCAAATTTTAGTTGGAAAGGCTTAAAGACAGGGCTTGCAATGCTGATGACATAATGGATGAATTTTCAGCTAGAAAACACTTCAAATTGTTGCAACCCAAATGTACTGTATTCAGGAGGGATCTACCAAACAATGTTGCATCTGAATTTTGTAGTATTTTTTAAATGCAACTGGATTTCTGACCAAGTTTGTTTGCTTCTGTTGCCGCCCTTTGCATGAACCATCCATATCTTTTGAAAACGGGACTTTTATTTGGTGCAGAGATGCATAAAACCATGGGATGCAAGCTTATTCAAAATACATTACACATGATTCTCCCTAAAATTGCGATGCTGAGAGAAAGCAAGCGACCTAATTAGATCAAATTTTAGTTGGAAAAGCTAAAATCCAGTGCTAATGATGCTGATGGCATAATGGATGAACTCTCTTATGAAACTCCTTGAGATTAAGTTATAGTTGAAAAGCTTTAAAGCAAATGCTTGCAATGCTGATGACATAATGGATGAATTCTCGTACTAAACCTCTTGCAACTACATCAACAGAAGCAGCTTGAAGACTCGAAGTATATGTAATGTATGTCCTCTTGCCTCATCCTGCAATTTCGTTTCAAGCTGGCTACAAGATTTGCAGATATTAACATAAAGTTGGAGGTCCAGACAATAATTTAGTTTTCTGAATGCCATAATGACTTCTCATCGCATTAGTAAGTTCATTTTTCTCATTTTTATTGATTTTTTTTTCTACATATCTAGCTGTTTCTGATTTGATCCTCAGTAGTAGTTAGGATTTTTTCCAATGAGTGTGGTTCGACTTATTTAACTAGTCTGAGTATGTAATGTTCACCACGTACTCTACGAAGTTTTGGTAATCTGAAACACAGAGCAGATGGATGTTGTATTCCTTCCTGCTGCATATAATTGAATTAGAAGATAGCAAAGAAACAGAGACTTCTCATGATTGTCTCAGTGTTTCGAAATTTGTAACATCAATACAAGATTTATACGAACTCTTTCCATTTTTCCTGATTCACAACTTTATAAAACTTTTGTTAAGAGTAATATACGTGCTCGTCATGCAACCAGCTTGAATAAACGCTTTTCTAGATTGACTTGAAAATGATGACTCTCCTGATAACTAATACAATGACGAGGTACTTATAACGTTTAGGTATATTTACACCCTTAGGTGCATCTCTGATTGCTTCACTTAATCGCCATTTCATTTGCTGGATGTTGTGCATAGCCCGTAGCGAACTGGTACTAAATGAGCAACTAGTAGTAGCTTTTAATGCATCCATAACTTGCTAGGATTTGATTGTGATTAAGTTTTGCAACTAGCAATCCTGCAACAGCATTTATCTGTACCAGTAGAGATATGAAGAGAGTTGTATATTTGAATATTTTCAACTAGGTCAGGTGAGACTTGTCCCGACAATCCACTGATAGTAATTGCACAAAACCTACTTTAAAACGGCCACTTTGGATGCACTACCATGTTTAGGTTCCTATAAGATGGCCTAAGTCCTTCAACACAAACAGAACTTTTATAATCTACGTCTCTCTTCCAAGTTAGGTCCAGATTTCTAGTCCCAATGTTTCAAAGAAAACCTCTTTTTGTTGGATTTGTGTGCAAAAATGATTTTGTGGATCAGGTTTACATATGAAATACTGGTATGGGAAATCTCACATACACACACAGAAATCGTGCTTGTGATTGGCATTATTATTTCTCTTAAGTTTACATTATGGTCGGCATTATCATTTCATTCGTTGATTTTTGTTTACATTTCCATCTTGTTCATCTTAAATTTAGCTGTTCAATTGGTTCGTGTGAGTATTCTGTTTATTAATTAATACAAGCCTCTAACCCGGTGCATTTTTGTTTACATTTCCATCTTGTTCATCTTAAATTTAGCTGTTCAATTGGTTCGTGTGAGTATTCTGTTTATTAATACAAGCCTCTAACCCGGTGCATATGCACCGATTTATGTAAAGCGTTCGTGCCTAAACTTTGCATTATATAAATTTGAACCATAACCTTATATATACTTTTGAGTCTGAATCTTTATTTGGTATTCCTACTACGTATCATGGTTTAAAAACGACTGTCATATTTATATTTGTGATGTAGGAGCGGGAACAACAAAATATGTGCATGAGAAAGCCCTCGCTTCGATATTCAGACGGTTTAGTTTAGCCTTAAAAACCTTAAGACAGTACCACTTTGTATTCCTTTCATCCGGGAAAAAAACACACACACAAAGCGGTGCATAAAAAACGAGAAAAATTTCACTGAAAATTTTGATACGTACTCCCATGGCCGTTAAATTAGCAATGTAGGATGATTTTTCTTGTTGCTCATAATGTTTGTGCTCCTCTTGTTCAACTTCCCGCGCCCAAAAACCTTCTGTTGCTCCAATTCAACTTCCTGACCAACAACTACCTTTTAACATTTTCCATATTCACGCTTACTGTATCTCCAATAGTTCGAATAGATGGGCAGATGTGTGACCTATGAAGCACGGACACCTCAAAACCGGTGACGTATCCGTGTCGGACGCCGTATCAGTGTCGGACACTTGGGGACACTTGGGGATACGTATCGGACACCGCGTTTAAAGTGTCCATTTTTATTAATTACGAAAATGGTAGGGGATACTTTTCGGATACTCTAGAGGGGACACTTCTTATAGTATAAGATATATATTGCCAAATATTTATATACGAGAATATGTCAAATTTTTTAGATATGTAATATATTCGTATTCATCAAAAATTATTCTATAGAAATAGTATATAAATGTCTAACCTTAACATTCTTATTCAATATTGATGAGTGATGGGTCGGCGAGAGTTTAGGCAGGTTTTTATCTATTTATTTTTTTAATATTCCGAGGATAGTATTTTAGAATTTTCTTACTTTATGTGATTCTTTTCACTATTAATAAATTACTAATATTTTGTAATTAATACACGTATCCCAACGTATCCCGTATCCCCATTTTTTTAAAATTGACGAATCCCCGTATCCGTATCCGTATCCCCGTATCGCATCAGGTGCTTCATAGTGTGTGACCCTTTAGAAGACATAATGTTCCATTTCTCTTCAAAAAGAAAAATGGAGGAAGCTGAGTTTCAAATCCAGTAGGGCATCAAGGGCACCAATAATAATATCCACAAACCCATTAAAAAATAAAGATGATTAATATTTCTCTAATTTTTCAGAAAAACGATTCAGAAAATATTTCTCTAATTTTCATGCCAGAGAATTATTGTATGGCAACCAAATAATGCATACAAAATATAGAATAAAGTGACAATCCGGAGATGTGAAAAAAAACTCATTCAATTCATTATTTCATCCTTGAAATGATATGTTTCACCGAATTTAACTAATATTGAAAAGTTAAGCAGACTATCGGTCTAGAGTCGATCAACATTTAAATAGAATATGAATTAAAAAGGGTTAGTAATTAGATCAAATAATGAATTCATCATTCGGGAATTTCAGGACATTTTATGTGGAACGAAATAGTGACTTATTTCCTATATCCTAGTGGACTTTTTGTAGAGGCGAACCCAGCAACCAAATTGTAATAAAAAATTCACTTCTAAAGTCATAATATTAGCTATGGATACTTGCATAATTTAAATATGCCAAACAAAAAATGGATTTGATGATCGTGCATATTTTTTTTCCGATTAATTTGATTTGTAAAGGCAATGTCGTCGCACATAAGATTCTAGAAAAGTTAACTTTAATACATAGCGGTTTCCTTTGAAGACTTGAATACAACTAAAAGTACATAGCCACAGACCAACATATATCTCTGCTTCAAAAAAAAAAAATATTAAAAATACAAAAATTTATTAACAAAAATATGCATATCATCTGAATACGAAGGGGAAAAAACTTGAACAATAACTGTACCCAAACAACGTGTTTCAATAGACATCTTACTCACACATTAATCCGAATGGTGCTTACCTGAAAAAAAAAATCTTTCAGAAATCCTTAGATGATTTGATGACCTGCAACACTAAGATGTTCAACGTTGTAATGATTCACATAAGTTGGATTAAAAATCAAACAATAAGATATTAAACATTTCCTTTCATAAAGAAATGCGATGCGACCCACTGGCACACATAAAACTTGAAATTCTTTTGGTTTTATGTGTGATAGTTGCTACAAAATTTGAAGTAAAATTATGCTTTACTTCTTGGATTGTAACCAAATCTCCTATCATCCAAAAACCAAAATTACTCATGAAGGAAGTTCTAGCAGCATCATTTCATTGCAAACTACATTGATTGATTTAATTTCTAACAGAATTCGCGAAGCAGTAAAGCTTTGCCTATTTCAAGATATATTTCCATATCTGATTTTGAGAGTAATCCAGATATAAGCTCTCGCAAATATAGCTCATCATGTTGGAAAATTTTCTTAAATCTTGTTAGATTTTCGTATCTTTCTGATTGAATGGAAAATGATGGTGAAGGCTTGCATAGTATCAAATCTATTGGTGGTGAAGGGTTGCATGGTATCCATAAAACCTAGAGGCTTTTAAGGATCTACTTAGAGCATCTCCAATGGTAACTTGGTGTGCATCTTTTGTGGAAGTTGTCTTTTCTGATTTAAAGACCAAATTTTCCTTAATTGGAGGAGATAAAAGAAAAACATCTCCAACCATAATTGTATTGCTTTAGTTCTGAACTTTTTCCACCATTGATCTAAATTATGTATTTAATCATACCCATAGATAATGATGAGTAGGATGTTCACATCCTCTAAGAGAACCTCTAAAACCAGAGGATGGCTTTGAGGATGTCTACATAACTACCAGAGACACATCATCTTAACTTTCTCCTTCACATTCCCATTGGAGAGGATTTTTTAGTTAAATCATTAAAAATCCTAGGTGGCCTTATATTTAGGACATTTACAATGTCTCATTGGAGATGCTCTTATATGCTTGAAATAATCCAAACGTTATCGTTAAACTTGAATATGAGAAGACGTGACTTTTCATAAATTCTATGATTATGACCATGCATCAGACCCACCTGTTAGGTTACTGGTGATGTCTCTCAATTTAAAATACTAACCGCACACTTATTTTGATCGACTAAAGATGTCATTTTTCCTTTGTAGTTCGTCATTTTTATTTATTTGCATGTCGTATCTCAATTTCGTTTGCCACCTGGCATTAGAACTTTGCAGATTATATGAGAAGGAATTCGATTGCATCTACTGAACATTTCTAAGTTTTCGTTGTAGGTAAATGCATCTTTTTTCAAGTGACTGTTGGAGACTTGAAGTTGCCTACTGTGTCCTTTAGACGTTAAGTGGAGGTTGCCTACTGGATAGGATTAGCCAATCAAATAGCGGTGATTGGGATGGTAGGTGCTTAGGTGGCTTCACCAAAATTCAGAGTGATTGTGGGGTCGCCATGTGGAGATCTGGGGTCTCTTATTATAAAGAAAGATATCTGTTTTGTTTTCAACAGGTGAATGACAAATGAGCACGATGATCCTATTAACTGCTGTTCCGGAAGCAGACATTAGGGTGGTCATCGTCTGGTAACTCGTGAACGTGACTGCTAGATGTGATAAATGTAGGTCAGAACTAAGTTGGACGTTATGTCACAAGTGTTCCTGTCGCTTATGTCACCTCCAAGTTCTGTAAAGCTACTATTATAGTCGCTTATGTTTCCTCGTGGTAACGCAAAGCTACTAGTATTGTTGCTTATATTTCCCCTGGGAAGTATAGACAATTGAATATCAACGTAGAAGGTGTACGAGAAACGCGTGTCTCATTTCTCCCTGTAAATACTACCATTATGAATTTTCTGTCAAGCCTGTAACTTACCCTCTCTTTGGGTTAGGAGGAAATGTTATTGCATTATATAAATCGCCTTTTATTTCTTTTTCCAAAGTTGATTCTACTTGCAAGCAACTTGAAACATGGTGGAATTTGACTTGAACAAACTTCTTGGCTTCCTGTTTTATCAAATTCGCAAGTTATGTGTAACGGATATGGGTAATGAAAAAGTCTTTCGACACATCGGTACTTGTTGTTCTACGCCTAAGCCCAGAATGAAATGCTCCACCACATATGTTTGTTCTATTCCTAAGCCCAGAAAACTTGTTCACTTCTTTCTGTCAATTTACCCTACTATATAAACGTTCGGTTATCACTCTCGCCTCTTTCTCTTACAACTTCTCTCAGTCTCTTCTTCCTTCATTTTCTCTGCCGCCGCCGCCACCACCACAGATCCATCATGGCTTTTGATGTCCATGATCACCACCAACAACAAAGACAGCATAATAATTTCTCCTCTCCAACATGACTTACGGTTTGATTTGTGTTACTCCTGATTTCCCTTGTTACAAGGAAGCACATACCTGCATTCCTTTTGTTCCCCCTTTTTTTGTCGCTTCATCCATTTTCATTCACCACCAATCATTGGACCTGTAAGTCTGATTTTGTTGTTTAAGTCTTATTAGATTTGTTTTTATGAACCGATTCATAATTAGATTTTTTCCGGCTATTTTTTTTACAGGGTTCTCTACCTTCAAACACACCGATTGCAGCGAAGCATGCAATTAACAAATTTCAAAGAAAGGATAGCAATAGTGTGAAAGCCAAGTATTGCATGATTTGAAGGATCCTAAAATTGTTATTGAGACTTCACCACAAAAACAATGAAGGCTATGAAGAATCATCTTTATCCCTAGTGGTGAGTTTCATAATCTAATTCCATCCATATGACTGTCAAAAAATGTAGATAACCTTGTTTGAATTTGGTAGATGATAAGATTAAGATGCACATTCGACATGAGATTGTACTTGGTGTTGTTACTATTGTATATGTGGTAGCTAATGAGTGTTTTGCCTTAATCAGAGGCAAGCAAAGCGTAGATGATTATATATTTAAGGTTCTGCTTTCATAAAGTCCCAATGAAAGTTCATTGGGTTGGCGGGAACAAGATCTGTGAGCCTCTGAAGCATGGTGGTCTAGGCATTCGCAGGTTAAAGCTTATGAATAAATCTCTTATTGCGAAATGGTGGTGGAGACTAGGTAGAGAGAGCAACGCTTTATGGGCAAAAATCATAAAAGAGAAATATGGTCTACTGGATTTAGGGTGGAGAACAAAAGTCCCTAAGCAAGCGCATGGGGTCAGTCTCTGGCGCAACATTACCTCGACAGCTAATGAGTTCTTTGAGAATACAAAACTTAAAATTGGCAATGGCTCTTCTATTCGTCTGTGGGAAGATCGCTGGCATGAAAACGGTACCATGGCTGACCTATGTCCTCACCTATTCCTTATTTCCAACAAGAAAGGGATATCCCTGCAGCAAGCATATACTCCTTGCAGTTCTGGCCTCAACTGGGACATTGGCATTACTCGTAGACGCTTAACAGATGTGCAGATTCAGGAGCTCGCTTTTCTGCTCTCTAGCCTTGAGGCTATTCAATTATGCAATGAGGAGCAAGATCAACTTCAATGGCTTGGGGACAAATCAGGTAACTTCTCAGTTAAAACATGTTACTTTAACATGGCTACCGTACAACCAGTTAACTTCTTCCCTTACAAAAAGATATGGAACAAAGCTTGGCCACATAATATAGGCTTCTTCATTTGGCAATTATATCTCGATAAGCTGCCTACTCTTGATAACCTTCATAGAAGGAACTGTGCCATCTCTACTTCAACTGGTACTCCTCTAATCAACTCTTGCGCACTCTGCGGTTTGCTCGAAGAATCCAGCAGTCACTTATTCCTTAGTTGCAGCTTTACCCAAAAAAATTTGGTGTTATTTCTTCTCTGCTGCCGGTCAGACTTATAACCCACCCTCCTCTGTGGCTGCACTGATCTATTCGTGGAACTCAAATCAATTTCAGGGTGCTGCTAAAGAAATTTGGATACGTCTTTATGCTAGTATTTTATGGTCCATATGGCTCGAAAGAAATGAAAGAACTTTTAAGCACAAAAAACACTCTCCTGAAAACATTATTATTGATGCAAAAATTAGGATTTTCTCATGGGGGAAATCTCTTGGATGCTTTTCTGATTTAACGGTAGATGATGTCATTGTAAATTGGAGATCGAAATTTTTTGATCCTCCATAGTTCCCTCTTTCTGTTTTGTCTGTCTCTTTCAGACTTCTGGGCTCTCCCTCTTGATGTAAATTTTCTTGGCCTCTGTGTTTTTGCAGAGTTGTCCTTTGTGATTAATATAATCTCTATCTTTGCCGAGCAAAAAAAAAAATATTTAAGGTTCTGTTGACATAATGTAAGGTTTTGATTTTTTATCAAATGCAGAGTATTAATAGATCCGATTAAAGGGATGATAAATTTTTTATCTTAGCGGATTTCGGTGAGATTTTGCCAATGATCTGAATGTTACGCACACTGAAGCCTAAATGCTTTCTTATTTATTACTTCGAAAACTTGATTCAAGATTGTATTTTCCCAAATATTGAGGCTTTGTATTGTATAAATTAACCCAATCATTTTGGTTTTGTTTTGTTTAAATTAGTATATATGCTAATGTTGAGTCACATAGACCAGTAATGATTGTGGGGATGAATTCTTAAGGGGCTGATGCATTAACTCTATTTTGCTCTTAACAGTCTAGAGGTTTGTGTTTTTTGTTAAACTAAAACAGTTTCTGTCCTTGCTATTCTGCTTTAAAACAGTTTGTGCCCTTACCATTGATAAAGTATGGATGAGCTTGTGCTGCTTACATTTGTTGATAATGATCTAGTTATTTTTGTGGTGGTATGTTTAGTATTTGGCATCTTTCAAAACTTTTCATATTTTCAAAACTTTTTCTACGAGAGTGTGAAGTTAAGCCGTGTTGATTAGACCATGTAAATAGGATACTTTGGCGAATGCTGAACATATAAGATAGTTAAACTGAAACAAAGAGTGTATGAATACTATTGAAGAATCGCCTGTTAACATTGGCACGAAATCACTTCTAGTATCTCGCTTCGTCCAGTGATGTTTTGTTCCCAACTTTTCTGCAGGAGAGGACAATACAAATGTACAGATTACTATAGTTCCTCGCTGGGCTGTCAAGGACAACCATGAATTTCTATGTAGATGTTATATCTAAACAGTCACTTGGTGTTCTCCTGTATTATTTGTGTAGGTATTATATCTTATTCTTGCCCTTCATTTCATTTCTTCTTAAAATAAATAAAAAACTTTTCCATATGATGATTTTTTTCTGAAAAAATTCGCTTATTTCTGAATAGAAATAATGCAAACTGTGATAAATATGGCGAAATACACACTTATAAACAACCCCATTCCTGGTGATGCTGGTTTCATTGCATCACATGCTTCCAATAGGCTTATCAGCAGTCTTTGACAAACTTGATTACTGTTAAAATTTGAACTTACTCCCTTCTCAGTTATCAGTTACATTAAGTTTATTAAGGGAGACACTGGAAGTGCTGATCTGGTCAACTTCCTTCATATTGCTAAGTTTATTGATACATTTACTTATGCACTTTGCAGGCCAGACTCACGAACCACATCTATGGAACCCATGTTCTTCTAGGTTACTACCCAGATCAGAAGATTCATCCACGTGAGCACAGATGAGGTTCATGGAGAGACAGATAAAGATGCAGTAGGGGGAACTCATGAGGCTTCTCAGCCTCTCCCAACCAACCCATTGACTGCAACTAAGCTCTGCAACCAAGGCTTGTGCAGAAATGCTTGTGATGGCTTACTGGAGGTCATGTGGTTTGCATGTCCAAACCACCTTTGGAAACAATGTTTACGGGACGAATCAGTTCCTTGGGAAATCGATTTCACAGATCATACTCTTGTCGATGAAAGGCAAACCAATTGAGCTTCATGGGGATTGATCCGAAGGTAGATTTATCTTTTCTGTGAAGATGTTGCTGAGGCTTTTGGGGAGAAGTTGGCCATGTCTACAAAATCAATTGCGTCAAGGATCAACTGTTCTCTCTTGATCGGGAGGTAGTTATCAAGTTTGTAGAGGGCAGGCCATTCAATGACCAAAGATAATTCTCGGATGATCTGAAGCTGAAGAATTTGGGTTGGTCTGGAAGGAACTTCATCGGAGCATCATTCCCTCATGGCCTCATCTAAGGATATTGATGATGCCTGCGATTTCGAGGTTATGTGACTGGTCAACAGAAACCCCGTCACAGGGTGGATGGTCTCGTTGGCCAGATCTGTGAGAAACATGATAGACTTAGGCTTGGTTTGGTATTGCTTCTATTTTCTCAAAAGCACTTTCAAAAGCTATTTATGTCAATAATTTTTGAAATTATTGTTTGGTAAAAAAAAATCAAAGTACTTTTTATTGAAAACACTTCCCAAATTCCTCAATTTTTAAAAGCTGGGGAGGAGGAGCTTTTAAAAGCTACAAAAGCATAAGTTGTGGCCCCACCTAAATTTGAGGATTCATTTATCTTTTTATCCCTACTTTATTTTATAAATGACAAAAGTTACCCCTTAAATTTATATACAATCAATTTTTTACTATTTCTTATATTGCATTCTTTAATTTTTTTAATTTTTCAAACTATTTTATATACCATTTCATTTAATTTGTTAACAATATAACTAAAAAATATTAAATAATTACTTAATTTTAGTTTCATTTTTTGTTTAATATATAAGTAAAATAATTTTTTAACAATCATAATAATAGTGGTAATTAGTATGAATATTAATATTATATAGTAAAATAATTAATTATTTTAAACCCCATAAAATTGAATAAACCTACCATTAGAGATATGTACATTTTTGTCATTTGCTACAACAACTATGGTTGAATCTGAAATTTTACCAAACACACTTTGATTGCTTTTTTAATCAGGCTTCAACTTTAATTAATATTTTACCAAACGTCTAACTCCGTTTTTTTCTCAAGACAAAGACAAGAACGCACAACAGAAAAGTGCTTTTACAAAAGCTGCAGCAATACCAAACTAAGCCTTAGCATATGAATACGGAAGCAGGCGTCTCAAAGAAAGGTCCACCCTGGTGGACGAACGTCAAGTCTGCTCATGTTTTTAATGTCGGGGGTGTGACTTGTCCACCAACCTTGACCGGTGTGAGGATCACAGAACCGTGACCACAATAGCCAACCTTATTAGCCTTGGCTGATGTTTGTAGACAGATTTGATTGCTGACGCTGAACACTGAGAATGATCAGATGTCGGATTCAAGCAGGAAGACACTCAATTTCTCTGGTTCATTCTATTCAAAGACCAAGGCCTTGGTTGAAGAGCTGTTGAAGGAATATGACAATGTTTGCACTCTCAGGGTCCATATAATCCATTTCCTCAGACCTGCCATGCAAACTTCACATTTGAAGAAAATGCTACGAAACCATTGCTGCTAGAAGCAACATCTGAAACAAAAAATGAGTTGCCGGAGTTATTGTCAGTCAAGGACTCTCCGGTTTGACTTTCTGCATTTTGTGTTAGTTTGTATTTAACTGTAAAGAAAAACAGTATAGGTGATAAAACTTGTAATTTCTTGATAAGTGAGTTTAATGTCTTCAACTTTAATCTCGTCGCATGAAGAACTTGCGCTTTAGTCAATTTTAATCGCAACTTGTATCACCTAGGATATCGTTGAATGTTACTTCACCCATGTGTAGTTGCTAAACATTTTTTACACTTGCATAAGAAATTTAAATAGTTGTACATAAATAATAATAAAAAAAAAAAAGGCAGTGTTTTGAGATTACGTTTGGCACGGGCTTGATGTTTTTCCTAGAACGTAGAACCCCCGTCTAGTGCTGATGCCGTGCCTTGTCTCGTCTCATGGGCCATTTGGTGTTCCAATATAAATATAATGTGTTAGGGTTTAGCTTATAAAAATTAAAAACCAGATCAGGCAGTCCTACCAGTTTACGGCGGCGCATTGCTATAAACCTCCTCCTGCCTTCCTCCATTAGCCGCCACCACCATCATCACCAACGGGTTATAGATGGAATTTAGAAAATGGTCTTGTTTGGGGGTATTTGGTATGAGCGGAATCGGAAATTGGGTTTTCATAAAATGGATTCCAAACTGTCGTATTCAATGGGATTTCCGTTTTCATGGAAGACATGTTGGCTAACTTCTTACGAAAATCTTTCATAAGCATTCGCAGAGTAAGTATCAAAGTACTATTAAAATCAGTCAGTTTTCAAATTTAATTCTTAAGGACTAATTTTAATTTGATTTCTTGTAATGTAGAGATTTGGCGTCAACATTCGTGGAAACTGACTAATTCTCAGAGGGGAGTGATCTTTAAGGCTACTGCTAAGGAAAAATTGCAGCTCAGAATTCCTGGTGGAGAAGTATAAGAGAGCAGCTTTTATGTCATCTAAAGCAACATTTGTAAGTGTAAAAAGTTACACTCTCAAATAAGTCATGTTAGTGTTGGTCAGTAATATGCGAATGTCAAAATTTGCCAAATGATTCAGTTATCTGTGCTGGATTAGAGTTTGAATAATGAGTTTTCGAAACTAATATCAAGTGCAAAGGAATGTGTCTGACTAAAGCCCTAGATTGTTACTTAATCTTAGATTTTGATATGTAGATCAAATCTAAGATGAATATCATTGATGATAACAGAGAATACAAGAATAAATCAATGATATAACAAAAGATAAACAAGAAAATCTACATACCAAAATTGTAACGGAAGACAACGTTTAACGTGGTTCGGCACTAACGCCTACGTACACGGATGAACCCCGTAGGGTGAATTAGATTGCTGCTCAAAACTAGAGATGATTGAGTAATTTACAAATACATTATTGATTCCTATTTATAGGAATTAGGATGTTAAGATAAACAATAAACAGTTAACCTAGTAACAGATTATATCATTGACTAGGCTTATCTAGCTACAATACTTGAATTACTAGATGACTAAATCTTCCAAATAATTTCTCTGCTAACTTGATTCACGTTGTATACGGGCCATATTCCAGCACTTAAGAGTTGATATTTTTGTGTATCTACGAACATTTACAATGTAGTTTCCCAGTAATAGATGATTAAGAATTTTCAACTAGAAAACACTTCAAATTGTTGCAACCCAAATGTACCATATTCAGGAGGGCTCTACCAGTGGCGGATCCAATGTATAACAAGGGTGTGCACTTGCTACCCCTTTCCATTGGACCTCCAAGCCTAAATTTCCATGCCCACACTACGGGAAAAACAGTAATCTACAACTGTAACTTCACAACTCGTATATTTAAGGTTGTGAAAGGTGGTATGTTTGACAACTTTTGTTTGGTATAAAAACGTCCAACTCTTAGGACCAAAGAGGAACAAAGAGTCGTGACGAGAATCAAAATCACAACGTTTTTGTGAAAAGAGTAGTGACCACCTTTAGACTTTAACAACTCATCTCGTTAAGGTAGTGAATAACTATACGACAACACTTATAAGGGTTGTTGAAGATAAAATAAAAATATCATTTGGAATAATGGTGTTTGAGAGATTCGAACACAAGCCAACTAGGTGTTAGCACAAGCCCTGAACCATCCTTCCTTCCTCTCAATATTGGTAGTTTTGTCCTATTTTTTTAATTATTACTATCACAACCCTTATAAGAGTTGTAAAAAAAAAACTTGAAAAAAAAAATGAGGAGTGAGGTATTCAACCATCCTTTCACATTTAAATATATGATTATATTTTACATCTACTTTTATATAGAAGAAAATTTCAAACTGAGCCTTAAAAAAAGACCAACAAATGCGCCACTTTGCCTGAAACATACAAGGCATTGTGAAATATAGACACGGTTAAACAACATAGCATAGCAAACCAAAGTATAGAATGTAATATATAGAGTGATTTAAATCTACATTCTAGAGTGACAATATAACAAAACAAACCAAACTTAGAAGAATATTAACCTTTACTTTATTTATTTTCAATAAGGATAAGGATAGTTTGGCCATTTTCACATTCTCCATAATATTTATTGCACTTATTTCCAATAAGGGTAATATGGTCATTTTCACAGTATGTAATATATACTTTATTTATTTTCAATAAGGGTAGTCTGGTCATTTTCACGGTCTCCATAATATTTGTTGCACTTTTCTCCAATAAGGGTCATATGGTCATTTTCAATCGGTAAGAATTACTTTACCTATTTAGATAAGGGTAGTATGGTCATTTCACGGTCTCCATAATATTTATTGCACTTTTTCCAATAAGGGTAATATGGTCATTTTCCTGGTCGGTAACATTTACTTTACTTATTTAGATAAGGGTAGTATGGTCATTTTCACTGTCTCCATAATATTTATTGCACTTTTTCCAATAAGGGTAATATGGTCATTTTCACAGTCTGTAAGAATTACTTTACTTATTTCCAATAACGGTAGTTTGGTCATTTTCACAATTTCCATAATATTTATTGCACTTTTTTCCAATAAGGGTAATATGGTCATTTTCACAGTCTGTAAGAATTAATTTATTTATTTCCGGTAAGGGTAGTATGTTCATTATCACAGTCTCCGTAATATTTATTGCACTTTTTTCAAATAAGGGTAATATGGTCACGGTAAGAATTACTTTACCTATTTCCGATAAGGGTAGTATGGTCATTTTCATTGTCTCCATAATATTTATTCCACTTTTTTCCAATAAGGGTAATATGGTCATTTTCACAGTCTGTAAGAATTACTTTACTTATTTCCGATAAGGGTAGTTTGGTCATTTTCATAATTTCCATAATATTTATTGCACTTTTTCCAATAAGGGTAATATGGTCATTATCACAGTCTTTAAGAATTAATTTATTTATTTCCGGTAAGGTATGCGTACATTATGCCAGAATAGGGTTTGTTTAAGGTTTCGGGGATATTATGAAGGAATCTTACCTGTAAATGGATGGATCCATAGTTCTTACTAGAGGTGTAAACTGGTTTGTGCCCGACGAAAGCACGCCTGTTGAAGACGTTAAAAATGGGCACAAAGACAAGACAAAGACGTGACACAAGAGACAAAGACGTTAGCTTCATGTCTTTGTCTTTGGGTTTGACTAATTGGCACTGAAAGCACAAAGACGACGCGCGTGCGGACAAGCACGCGCAAGACAAGACAACACGCGTACAAAGACAACACAAAGACTGACGTCATATAAGTAGCACGTCAAGCACGATACACATACCGGTATATCCAAAAGACCGAGTCTAATTGAGTGGGATCCTTAAATTAAGATAGGATCCATAAACTTTAACCAAAGTTTGACCATACATTCCAACTAATATAATCCTAACCGAGTCTTATCATCAAATTTACTAAATAACCTAAATTTGCTTACAAAAAAAGAAACTTATATTTATTACCGTTTCCTGATTTTGACGACCATTGCCTACTTTTAACGACCGTTTCCTACTTCATCTTTGACCGACCCAATTAAAACCCTAAATCTACTACCATTTTTTGTTCTTTCTCACATATAAATAGTATGTTATAACACCATTCAGCAACCCTACCCAAACAGAACGGCAGCCGCTTGGTAAGAACTCTCCTCTCCATCAAAAACAGTAGTCTCATATTCACAAACTAAGTAATAAGATCCAAGTGAATCCATTATCCATCTATCTTATTGCTTCTGTTTACTATTTCGCTTGATTAATTGATTTCAATTTTGTTATTGACAGGGTTTGAATATGCGGGGATGTTTCCAATGACTTCAAGGTAATATTAATACTATTGATTTTACACTTTATTATGAAATTTTAAGAAATTTGAGGCCATTTATGTTGATGTTATGTTAATCCCGATCTAACACTTTTTTTTTTTCTTCTGTTGCCGTTTTCAGATGTTCATGGTGAAGCAGATCTATATAGCTCTCTGTACAATTTTTTTGGTTAAATCCAGTCAAGGTATTTAAACTCCCAAAATCTCTGTATTTTCCTTTCTTATATATATGATGTGATTTATTCACTTTAGGGAAATGATGTTGTTGTTATATATCCCGATCTAACTTTTTTTTTATTTTCTTCTTATATTTGCAGGTGTACCCAGTGAAGCAGATCTATCAAATCAAGTCCCAAAGACTTGAAGTCTCGATTGTTGCTGTGTTTTAACTCCTTTTAACTCCCTTTCTGTTATCTATTTACTGTTTTCTCTTCATTTTTATCTTATTTGGCTATTTTTTTAGATTGTTAAAATATGGAATCTGGTCCGAGCCAATTAGACCCATTAAACATGGAATCTGGTCCGAGCCAATTAGACCCATTAAATGCAGTTGGCCTAGATATGTCTGAGGCTAATCAAGAAGTTCCTTCTAGTTGTCTTGATCAGGAAACTACACCACCTCTATTAATAAAACTAGGAAACGAACATCTGATGTTTGGGTTAATGGTTTTCCACAGAAATGATTATGCATCAAGGAACAGTCCAAGAAAGAGATGTTTGCAAACATTGTAAAACACACTATAAAACTAATAGTTCTAGTGGGACTGGTCACTTATCACGACATTTAATTAAGTGTTTGCCTGCACACGTAGATGATAATGATCTAAGCAAGCTACACTCAAGATAACTAGTAAAGGAGTTACTAATTTTATTTATAATCAAGCTAGAATGAGGGATGGTTTTGCTGTTTACATTGCATCGTCCGAAAATACATTAAGTCTAGCGGAAGATGATGATTTTGAAGAGTTTATTCAAACTTATGTTCAACCTGCTTTTAAGAAAGTCAGTAGAAATACCTCTAGGTCTGATATGTTGAGGATATTTGGAGAAAGAAAAAACTTTTATTTGCTGAATTTGCTTCACATGCAACTGGTATTTCTTTTACTTCGGATATGTGGACAGGATGTAATAATGTTCCTTATGTTTGTGTTACATCTCATTATATTGATGCTAGAACTTGGATGCTAAACAAAAGGGTGATTGCTTTTGTACTATTCCTTATCCTCATACAGGAAAACATATTCACGAGTGTATTTTGAATATTTTGAAAGAATATGATGTTACAACTAAATTCTTCAGTCTTAGTTTTGATAATGCAGCCGAATACTAGTGCCATTGACTATTTTCAGCGTACCTTTGTGCCTCCATATCCTGAATATTCAAAACTGTTTCATGTTAGATGTGCATGTCATATTATTCATTTAATAATCTATGATGCTATGAAGGTGATTAATGAAACAGATAACCTTAACTTCATTAAGAGAATTAGATGTGCCATTCTTTACATTACTAATGCTCCTTCTAGGCTTCAGGAATTTAAGCAATCGTGTGAAAACTTTGCTTTGAAACCTAGATCATTTCCATTGGATGTGCATAATAGATGGAACTCTAGTTATCTAATGTTGAAGTCAGTAGATGGTTATGAAAATTTGATTTTGGATGCTGTCGCTGATAGTGAATTTGAATTGGACTCGATTGACTTTGAGAATAGTAAGGTATTTACGAAGTTTTGGGTGTTTTTTTATGCTGCTACTAAGAAGTTATCTGGTTCTTACCATCCCACTACTTGTATTGCTCTAAATCAGTTGTATAACATGGCAGTAGCATTTAAAGAATGTAGAGATGGTAGATTGTATGAAAGAATCCTTAAGTTGATGGAAGAGAAGTTTAAAAAATATTGGAAAACGGTTCCTCCACTATTTATTTTAGGGTCAGTTATGGATCCCAGGAAAAAGATTGCTGGAACAGTTTTATTGATTCAAGGAATTGCTGATGCCTTGAATATTCCTGCTGTTGATTGTTTTGCGACTGTTCATCAAATGATTTTGAGATTGTTTAACTATTATTCTAGTAAGTATGGTACTTGTGTTCGTGCTGCTTTTGTTGAACAACCTAATTTTGATGAGCAAGATTCCTCGGAAAGACTGTTATCTGCTACCTCTACCACTGTTTTGGGTAGTAGTAGTAGTAATAATAGTTCAATTTCGGAACTTGTCAAGTATTTAGAGTTAGATGTTGCTGTTTTACTTGCTGGTAAGGAAAGAGGAAGTAATTTTGATATTCTTCAGTTTTGGAACACTCATGGCAGTAGTTTTCCCATTTTGCAGATAATGGCTCGTGATTTGCTTACTCCTCCGGCGTCCACAGTGGCCTCAGAGTCTGTTTTCAGCGCAAGTGGGAGAGTTCTAAGCAAGAAAAGGAGCCGTCTTTCCCCTGATATCTTGGAGGCTCTTGTGTGTATCAAGGATTGGAATGATGCTAAAAAGAGAAGACAAGATTTTAATGATAAGTACGAGGAAGTCTTCTCTGATGTGGAAGATTAACTTATCAGTGGATGGTATGTATATATAATTATATTCTTGTATTATTTCCAGTCTATCTCCCTAATGTCTTGAGCCTCATTTAATTCATTGTATGTTTGTTTGACAGGTGATTCCACTATTTTGACATGGATCTGGCAGAGCCATGAAAGCTTACAAATACTTTTTGTGCTGCTGATAGCTATGCTTGGAATGTGCAGTTGTTTGTAAAGCTATTTTTTGGGTGTACATCAATCAAATATTTGCTTTTGCTCTCTAGAGCCTTCATTCAGTCTTGAATAGGGCATATTTTGAATGTATTGAGCTGTTCGCTGCTGAATATTAGCTCTTCTTGCTCTATTTTTCTGTTTTGCTAGTCGGCATTTAGTTTCTTGTAGTTGTAAGCTAAACTGGTTCACCAATCAGTCTTGCATATGCTTATTCTGTTTTAATGTATATATAAGTCTTCTATATTTCCATGTCTTTTGTCTATTTATTATAAGTTAGATGTGCCCGACACGACACAGCACGGCACAGCACGGTTGTTTATGTCTTTGTGCTGATGGGCTGTGCTGGGTTGAGCTTTTTCCTAAAAAAGCACAAAGACGGCACAAAGACGGTTTGATCGTAAGCACAGACACAGCACGACACATAGCACGCTAAACACGGCTGTTCATGTGTCAGCCGTCGTGCCGGCACGTTTTACACCTC